>JAPDNY010000017.1:12873844-12986344 GCA_029375565.1 Gekko gecko | reverse complement strand
CACGGTCTAGGCGTGTCAAGTGTCAGACAAAGATGGGGGGGTGGATTTCCTCTTCCCTCTTTCCTAGAAGAAGAAGAGATTGGGTTTATACCCCACCCTTCACTACCCGAAGGAGTCTCAGAGCAGTTTACAAGCTCCCTTCCTTTCCCCTCCCCACCACAGACACCCTGTGAGGCAGATGGGGCTGAGAGAGCTCTTTTGAGGACTGCTCATGAGAGAACAGCTCTGAAAGAACTTGTGACTGACCCAAGGTCATACCAGCAGTTGCATGTGGAGGAGGAGTGGGGAATCAAACCCGGTTCTCCCAGATTAGAGTCTACTCTCTTAACCACTACACCATACGCACTCTCTACTGACACGGTTGCATTCTTACTGGGATCCATTTTTAGCTCTCAGGTATAACAATGGGGAACGTGTATTTAGAACGGTAGCTAATCGAAATCCAATCCAAACACGCCTTATTTTAACCTTTGGCAAAGTAACAGTTCCAGATGAAATTACCTCCAGCTTTCAGTAAGGGGTCATACAGGCCGCATCTGAATGTTATTTTTGGAGCGGTGCTCTGCCTTTGCTTTCCGTTTCCCCACAGGTTTCTTCTGTGTTCTGTTTTCTCAAGCATAATTGGGTAGGGTTACCAGCCTCCAGGTCGTAGCTGGAGATTTCCTGCTCTTGCAGTTTTTATCTCCGGGCGACAGAGATCAGTTCACCTGGAGAAAATGGCTGGTTTGGGAGGTGGACTCTATGGCATTATAGCACACGGAAGTCCCTGCCTTCCCCAAACCCCACCCACCTCAGGCCCCAAACCCCAAATCTCCAGTTTGGTGTAGTGGTTGTGCATGCGGGATTCTAATCTGGGAGAACCAGGTTTGATTCCCCACTCCTCTAATCTGGGAGAACCAGGTTTGATTCCCCACTTCTCCACTTGAAACTGCAGGGTGATCTTGGATCGGTCACAAGTTCTCTCAGAGCTGTTCTCTCAAGAGCAGTTCTCGAAAGTGCTCTCTCAGCCCCACCTACCTCATAGGGCATCTGTTGTGGGGAGGGGAAGGGAAAGGAGTTTGTAAGGCGCTCTGACACAAGGGCAGGGTGTAAATCCAATCTCTTCTTCATCCAGGTATTCCCTAACCTGGAGCTGGTAACCCCAGTGATTGGGGGGATGAGGGAGGGACAAGAAGGAGAGAAGACGATTCAGTATGGGGTTGGCCCAGCAGGAACTCATTAGCACAACAGGCCACACCCCTGACTGCATAGCTGATTAGCGTATTAGGCCACACCCCCATGTTACCAGAAGAGTGGTCACCCAGCCACACCCACCTTTTGCTTCTTATTATATTTACCTTGTTTGTTGTCAAAACCCAGGGCTTTTTCTGGAGCAGGAACTCCTTTGCATGTTAGGCCACACACCCCTAATGTGGCCAATCCTAATGAGTTTCTGCTGTTGGGTGTGGCCTGTTATGCTAATGAGCTCCTGCTGGGCGTGGCCAACTCGGGAGCCAGCCGGAACTCCGTTCCTGTGCGTTCCGGCCCAGAAATAGCCCTGGGGGTTGCCAACTCTGGGTTAGGCAATTCCTGGAGATTTGGGGATGGAGCGTAGGGAGGGCGGGGTTTGGGGACCTCAGGAGAGTATAGTGCCGTGGGGTCCCACACTCTAAAGCAGCCATTTTCTCCAGAGGACCTGAGTTCTGTCATCTGGAGACCAGTTGTAATTCGGGTTACGAATCTCCCAGTGGCAACTGGAAATCTCTTGCTATCACAATTGACTTCCAGGGGATCAAAACCCGATCCGTTGGAGAAAAGGGCTGCATTGGAGGATGGACCTTGTGCTCTTCTGAGTCCCCTCCCTCCCCAAGCTCCACCCCCGAAATCTCCAGCTTGTAGTTCCAGGCAGTGTTCCCTCTAAGTGTGAGCTAGCTCACAGTTTTTTAGCCTCCAGCTCACACATTTTTGTCAGCTCAGGAAGGGATGGCTCCTGAGCAAACTAATTCATGCAGTAGCCAAATCGCTCGCTCACAATTTTAATGCCAGCAGCTCACAAAGTAGGATTTTTTTCTCACAAGACTCCACAGCTTAGAGGGAGCATTGGTTCCAGGAGATCTCCAGGCCACACCTGGAGGCTGGCAACCCTACCAGAACCATGTCTGGCAACAACCCCATCTGACAAAGACTCTTAGGCGGCTGCAGTCCTAAAGACACCTTCCTGGGAGTGATCCCAATTGAATAACATGATATTTACTTATGAGTAGTCCTTCTTAGGCTTGCTCCCTTAAGTTTATTTGTACCAAATTGGATCTTCCAATACTAGTGTCTGTGGGGTAAACTAGGTCAAGAGCCCAAGGCCGCCCGGTAAGCTTCCATGGCAGAGTCAGGATTCGAACCGGGGACTCTCTGTTCCCAGTCTGCTAATCACTGCACCACTAGCCCTGTTTTGCACAACTGGAGTTAATCCTAGTAAAGTATTTTTAGATTCTCATCCATATAGCACTATAGTGGTTAAGTGTAGTGGTTAAGTAAAGGTAAAGGTTCCCTTGCTTGAAAGCCAGTCGGATCCGACTCTAGGGTTGCGGTGCTCATCTCCGTTTCAAAGCCGAAGAGCCAGCACTGTCCGAAGACATCTCCATGGTCATGTGGCCGGCATGACTAAACACCAAGGCGCACGGAACGCTGTGACCTTCCCACCGAAGTGGTACCTATTTATCTACTTGCAATTTCTTGCTTTCGAACTGCTAGGTTGGCAGGAGCTGGAACTAGAGACGGGAGCTCACTCCATCTTGCGGCACCCCGGGTCTCGAACTGCTGAACTACTGACCTTCCACAGCCTGCAGTTCAGCGTCTTAACCACTTGAGCCACCGCAGCTTAAGTACATGGTTAAGTACAAGATTAAGTACATGGATTCTAATCTGGGAGAACCAGGTTTGATTCCCCACTCCTCCACTCGCAGCTACTGGATGACCTTGGGCAAACCATAGTTCTCTCAGAGCTATTCTCTCAAGGGCACTCCTCTAAGAGCTCTCTCAGCCCCCACCTACCTCACAGGGTGTCTGTTGCGGGGAGGGGAAAGGAGTTTGTAAGCCACTCTGAGACTCCCAAGTGAAGGGCTGGGGTATAAATCCAATCTCCTCTTCTCTCCTTCGAAACCCGTTGATTTAAATTGATCTGGAAGGCAAAGAACTCTGCTTAGAACTGCAGTATGAGTTACCTACCCCTCGGTGCATACATTTAATATAGAAGAAGAGTTGAATTTATACCCCGCCCTTCACTTGGAGTCTCAGAGCAGTTTACAATCTCCTTCCCTACATATTTGCACAGCATATTTATAATAGTCCTTTTGCATTTTGATCCTTTTTTTTCTCGTAACTTCTACTGGTTGCTGGAACTGTACAGGCCCCAGCTGACTTGTTCTTGTGGCTGGCTGCCCAGCAAAAAGGCAAAAAGTTTTAGAGTGCAACAGCTGACCTCCAACACAAAGAAAGAAAGAAAGGAAAAACCCACCCTCCATGCTTTTCCTATTTAGTTCTGTAGCCTGTCGCCGGAATTAGATGCGTTTTTCTGCAGAGACGTTATCGCTTCTAATAATTTCATTGGCAGTGCGCCCCCATTTTTATTATTAGTTTTAGTCTCTTTTTGGGGTAATGTTCCTTTGTAAAGCGTAATGGATTACATTTAATTTAATTTAGATATTTGCGGCAATAAATTTAACGGGGGGGGGGAGTGCTGCTCCGTGTTTACGAGATATGTAAATGAAATGCATTTGCATCAACGAATCCCCTGCGGAGTAAGCCCTTCACTGTACCCTCCAAGGCTTTTTTTAAAAAAACTGAGCTGACAAATCGGGTTGCCAACGTCCAGGTGTAGCCTGGAGATTTCCAAGAATTGCAGCTCATTGCCAGACTAGAAAGATTAGTTCCTTGGAGGAAATGGCAGACTTAATGGCATTATATACCAACGAGGTCCCCCGCAGACGCCACCCCCAAATCTCCAGGAATTTCCCAATCTGGAGTTGGCGTGCCTGTTCTTTCCATCCTTCCAAGGCTCTGCTTGGCTTTAACCTCCTCTCAGAGACTTGGTGGCTGACAAGTCTTTTCTAAGGGATGCATCCCTAGCGTCCCTAGCAATTATTGTGATATCATCCACGGCTCAGTTGAATTCCTGGGTCTTTGATACACCCAGGGCTTTTTTTGTAGGAAAAGCCCAGCCAGATCTCATTAGCATAATAGGCCACACCCAACAGCAGAAACTCATTAGCATATTAGGCCACACCCCCGTGTTACCAGAAGTGTGGTCACCCAGCCACACCCACCTTTTGCTTCTTATTCTGTTTACCTTGTTTGTTGTCGAAACCCAGGGCTTTTTTTTGGAGCAGGAACTCCTTTGCATGTTAGCCCACACACCCCTAATGTGGCCAATTCTAATGAGTTTCTGCTGTTGGGTGTGGCCTGTTATGTTAATGAGTTCCTGCTGGGCGTGGCCAACTCGGGAGCCAGCCAGAACTCCATTCCTGTGCGTTCCTGCCCAGAAATAGCCCTGGATACACCCCTAGGGTTTATTCTTTCCCAGCCACAGATATTTTGTGGGACCAAGCGTTAGTGCCTTTTTTTTCCTTTTAAAATTGTGTATTTTGTGTTGGCCCCTACCAACACATGATAGAGAAGGGACCTCTTTCAACACTGAAAATCCTCTTGGGGGGATTTTGGGGATCCATATGGGGGAAAACCCCACACAGGACTGAGCTGCAGCAAGGAGAGGGATCAGACGTGATGGCCCCCGTCCATCCTTTTTCGTGCCAGCAGAAAAACTGGTAAGGTCCAACCCATTTAAACAGAAGCTCTGTTGGACATTAAGAATTGGTTTTGACCTGTAAGGCCTTGAGAAGTCAGGAACCATTGTATCTATGGGACTGTCTCCTCCGTGATGTCCCTGGAAGAGCATCGTGCTCCTTGGACAACAACACTCTGGTGCTCCCCGGCCCTAAGGATGTCTGGCTGTCCTAGACCAGGACTGGGGCCTTTTCGGTCCTGGCCCCAACCTGGCGGAACTCTCTGCCAAATTCCATCAGGGCCCTGAGGGACCTTATGCAATTCAGTAGGGCCTGCAAGGCAGAGAGATGTTCTGCCAGGCTTTTGGTTGAGGACAGCAATGGTTTTTACCTCTGTTGTCAAAAGTTTTCGTGGCCGGAGTTTGTTGGTTGTTGTAGATTTTCCGGGCTGCACGGCTGTGGTCTTCTTGGCATTGTAGGACCTGACATTTCATCAGCAGCTGTGACTGGCATTCTCAGAGGTATAACGCAGAAAGATGGAGTACTCTCTGTGTCAAGGTGAGCAGGAAAATGGTAGGCAGGTAATTTCTATCTACTAGTCGTATCCAATTACCATGTCAGACTACACAGAGAAGCCATTGAAATTCATAAACATAAACACAATTTCAACAGGAAAGAAGAGAGTTTAAAAATAAACAGGGCATGGTTTCCTGTCCAGAAAAACACAAAAGGCTCTACAGCTGACAACAGCACTACAGATAAGATTAGAATTTTAATAGCCAATCCATATGCAAAGAACCTCCTCAGGAAAGCTCCTCCCTTAGCATGTCACAGTCTAGGGAACTCCTACAAGATAATGACTCAGCCCTACCCCACCTTCCTGAGTAGATATAAATTACCTGCCTACCATTTTTCCTTCTCACCTTGACACAGAGAGCCCTCCATCTTTCTCTGTGTATACCTCTAAGGATGCCAGTCACAGCTGCTGGCGAAACGTCAGGTCCTACAATGCCAGGAACACGGCCATACAGCCCGGAAAATCTACAACAACCAAAGTTTTAACCTCTGGTGGCACCCTCCTTTGTTTTCCATTCTCGTTTTGACCTCTTCCCCCCCTTCCCACAAAACAGCCGGCAGTCTGTAATCGGGGAATAATTAACTCTAAGGTACTATTCGCCATCTGTTTCGATGTAATTAATATGTTCGGTTCTTAGATTTGATGACTGGTGCTTGTTTTTAATATCATGTGCGTTGCCCAGAGCCCTACAACAGTACGGAAGGGGCGATTCGATGAGGATGATGGGGTGGAAATCTTTTAACCAATTGCTTCTGGCTCCCTGCTCAACATTTGTAGAAGGGCAAGGCCAGACAGAGCTGATGGGCCTTAATTTTATATTTCTGGGCACCGACGCCCACCCTTTTAAAAAGCACCGCAGAGGCACAAAAAGGTGGGCCCTGGTGGGCGTATTCACAGCGATGGTGGCAAACAGATTTGTAGAAAGCGGGGATGGTGACTCCAGCTGTCAAGACAAACGGGGAAAGTCCTTTGTCAAAGGAAAGGCCCGGGCAGATCCGGAGTGGGGGATCAAACCCGGTTCTCCCAGATTAGAGCCCGCGCTCCTAACCACTACACCAGACTGGCTTGGCTATAGTAATGTTGGCAGAAAGTAACAGTTCATAGCCTGCATTCCTTTTCCAACTCTGGTTTCTTTCCTCCATTGGGACCAGTAGTTCCCTCTAAGCTGAGTGAGTGTGAGCCCGCTCACAGTTTTTTAGCCCCCGGCTCACACATTGTTGTCTTTGTTCAGGAAGGAGGGCTCCAGATCTGACTAATTTACACAGCAGTCAAATCACTCGCTCACAATTTTAATGCTGGTAGCTCACAAAGTAGAATTTTTGCTCACAAGACTCCCCAGCTTAGAAGAAGAAGAGTAGAAGAGTTTGGATTTATACCCCGCCCTTCACTGCCCAAAGGCGTCTCAAAGCGGCTTACAAACTCCTTTCCCTTCCCCTCCCCACAACAGACACCCTGTGAGGTAGGTGGGGCTGAGAGAACTTCTGACAGAAACTGTCCTTGAAAGAACAGCTGTGCCAGAGCTTGCGACTGACCCAAGGTCACATCAGCAGGTGCAAGTAGAGGAGTGGGGAACCAAACCCCGTTCTCCCAGATAAGAGTCCGCGCACTTAACCACTACACCAAACTGGCTTAGAGGGAGTATTGATTGGGACTGTTTCAAAAGTTACAGGGTTAATGGGTCCGGCCTGTATTCTACAAGTACCTGCTGTGTTCCTGATAACACATGAGAGATGCTGTCCCGGGGAGTGGGGCATTAATGTGTGAGGTATGCTTATCCATGTAGCATGTAAAGGTAAAGGTTCCCTTGCTCGAAAGCCAGTCGAATCCAACTCTAGGGTTGCGGTGCTCATCTCCGTTTCCAAGCCGAAGAGCCAGCGCTGTCCGAAGACGTTTCCGTGGTCACGTGGCCGGCATGACTAAACACCAAGGAACCTGTTACCTCCACTGAAGGTACCATTTATCTACTTGCAATTTCTTGCTTTCGAACTGCAGGTTGGCAGAGCCGAACGGCGAAGCTCGCGTCAGCGGCTGAACTGTCTCGACTCTGAACTACTGCCTACATGTTCTGTGTCTTAACCACTCGAGCCACTGGCCCTATGTAGCTGTAAATAAAGGCAAAGGTAAAGGTTCCTTTCGGAAGCCAGTTGAATCCGACCAGGAGCGGTTCACTCCATTCAGTCGAAGAGCTGGCTGTCCGAAGACGTTCCTGGTAGTGGCCAGCATGACTAACCACCAAGGCACACGAATGCGTCTCGAACTGCTGAACTACTGACCTTCCACAGCCTGCAGTTCAGCGTCTTAACCACTTGAGCCACTGCAGCTCCGATATTGTAGCATGTACGATGCTACAAATATTGCTCCAGCACACTGTTGGGGTGCCACTGGTGGAAATGTCTCCTCATGCATGATACCTCCTCAGTGCCAACAGTGAGAACTGCGCAGATTGGAGTCTGTTACAGATTTAGTTAACTGGAAGAAACTGTGCAACTCCTGCAAGCAGGTGCTGGATCCAGGCTCAGCAGAGTCTCTGAGGCTGTGCTAAGTTCAGTGCCTTATGGTTTATTCCAGATAAACGATGGGGCCAGTCTTCATCTTTATCCCTTTTTCTCCCAGAGTTTAATGTAATGTCCTGAAATAAGTGGGGTCCTAGAGGAAATCAAGCCTGAACTCTCCCTAGAAGCTAAAACGTCCAAATGGAGGCTACTGTACTTTGGTCCCATTCTGAGAAGACAACAATCACTGGACGAGGCTAGGAAAAGTTGGAGGCAGCAGGAAAAGAGGAAGATGCAGGAGGAGGAGGATTTATACCCTGCCCTCCACTACCCAAAGGAGTCTCAGGGTGCCTTGCGAACTCCTTTCCCTTCCCCTGACTTCCCCACAACAGACACCCTGTGAGGTAGGTGGGGCTGAGAGAGCTCTTTTGAGAACTGCCCTTGAGAGAACAGCTCTGAAAGAACTTGTGACTGACCCAAGGTCACACCAGCAGCTGCATGTGGAGGTATGGGGAACTGAACCCAGTTCTCCCAGATTAGAGTCTGCGCACTTAACCACTACACCAAACTGAGACGGATTGACTCAAGAAAGGAAGGCAGGTAGCCGGGATTTTGTGGCTTGTGGGACAAAAATTTTGCTGGTGGAACTGCCGTTATTTTTATGTCAGCTCCAGTCTGCCCCCAAGCCCGTCTGCCAGTGGCCAGCCCTCTCCCACCCCTCCTGCAGGATTTAAGGGCCCTTCAGCTGATCGGCGGGGAGCACCTGGCCTGTCGATCAGCTGGAGGGCCCTTTAAATCTTGCAGGAGGGAGAGAGGGTGGTGTGCGCCATTCCCTGCTTCTTTGAATGCTTTTGATCCCTTTAAATGCTTTTGAGAAGAAGCGGGGGGGGGGGCGTGCCCCACCAATTCTTCAAAAAAAATATCTTGTGGGGCTGGCCGTTTGGAGAGCCAGTTTGGTATAGTGGTTAGGAGTGAGAACAGGATTTGATTCCCCAGTCCTCCACTTGCAGCTGCCGGTGTGACCTTGGGTCAGTTACAAGTTCTTTCAGAGCTGTTCTCTCAACGGCAGTCCTCAAAAGAGCTCTCTCAGCCCCACCTACCTTACAGGGTGTCTGTTTTGGGGAGGAGAGGGGAAAGGAGATTGTAAACTGCTCTGAGACTCCTTCGGGTAGTGAAGGGCGGGGTATAAATCCAATCTTCTCCTCCTCCTCCTCCTCCTCCTCCTTTTCTTCTTTAAGGAAGGGGGCAGAGCCCCCAATAGCCCCCACTGCAGCTACGGGCCAGGCCACAGCCCCCAGTTTGCAAGACCTGAGCAAGGCTGTTAAGGACAGGGCATTTGGGAGGTCACTAATTCCTAGGGTTTCCATAAGGCAGAAGTGACTTGATGATTGGGTTACCAAACTCCAGTTGGTGCCTGGAGAGATCTC
Source organism: Gekko gecko (assembly GCA_029375565.1). NCBI lineage: Eukaryota > Metazoa > Chordata > Lepidosauria > Squamata > Gekkonidae > Gekko > Gekko gecko. Next base: position 12,977,094 of record JAPDNY010000017.1, on the reverse strand, counting down.
CCTGTTATTACAATTGATCTTCAGACAAACAAGATCAATTCCCCTGAAGAAAATGGCTGCTTTGGGAGGTGGGCTCTGTGGCATTGTACCCCGCTGAGGCCCCCGCCCTCCCCAAACCCCGCCCTCCCCAGGCTCCACCCAGTTTGGTGTAGTGGTTAAGTGTGCAGACTCTAATCTGGGAGAACCGGTTTTGATTCCCCATTCCTCCATTTGCACCTGCTGGATGACCTTGGGCAAGCCACAGTTCTGTCAGAGCTGTTTTCTCAAGGACAGTTCTGGAAAGTGCTCTCTCAGCCCCACCTACCCCACAGGGTGTCTGTTGTGGGGAGGGGAAGGGAAAGAAGCTTGTAAACTGCTCTGAGACTCAGAGTGAAGGGTGGGATATCAATCCAATCTCCTCCTCCTCCTCCTCCTCCTCCTCCTCTTCTTCTTCCTCTTCCACCCCAAAAATCTTGAGGCATTTTCCGACCCAGAGCCGACAACCTTACACACAACGCACATGCTGAAATAAGGTTCCTTTCCTCAGACCCAACCGAACAAAATAACCTTTATGGTAATATCTAAATAAAACGAGAGTAGCTTCTATTAATATATAGCCTTTTGTTTCTTTTCAAAAATCAGTTTATTATTTACTGATGCCCTTTTAAAAAAAAATACTTCCAAAAAGCAATCTGTAGTTCCTAACAGTCCCGGAAAAGAAATGATAAAACATGATTTTTGAGATAAATATGTGGAAAAGGTAAAAATGCCAAATGTGAGCTGAATTAACTCCCTACCCCTTTTCTATCTGCTTCCTGGTTAGTGGGACCCGGCCTTGCATCTAGAATGCCTAGACAAAAAACAAACGTTGATAACGCCGGACAAATTTGTGCTCCACTGTTTGTATTATAAGCCCTCCATAGTTGCAATGCAAACACTGGATGGGAAATAAGTTTGCCAGTCTGAGAAGCCCCCAAAACACTGCTTTCCTTCTCCCTATTAAACCTCAAGATTAGAATCTTGATGCAGTGAGTCCAATCTCATTCATTTGCTAACCGTGATCTGAGCCAGCTCCTTTTATTCTCTCGCTGTTTCGTTAGCCCTGTTTTCCTGATGGCATTTGTGAAAACACGATCGTCCAGGCTTCGAAACGGGCTGTGGGTGCCGTTTCCATTGGACAAAAGTCTTATTGCCGTCGGGAGAACTGCTTGGCAACCGTTCCTACAGCGTCGGCAGGGGAAACAAATATCGTAATGTGTTAAACGGGGCATTGTAATGTTTAATATTTTGTGAAATTGTTACCATTAATTCCACCGCTGACATTTGTATTAACCCAACCCCAAATAATTGCAGTGCTTATTAAAGTCCAATGGTGGTTATTATAATCCCGCTCTTTCCAGATAAGAAGGAAGCGATGTACAATTGAGCAAGAAACATGACGGGAGTGCAGCCGTTCGTTGCGTGATTTAATTGAGCCATGCATCTGGCTGTTAATGGCGTTACAGGCACATTAGATTGATAACATTGCAGAGTGAGGACGGCGCCGTGGCAAGTTAATTCCTCGCGTTCCAAAGGAGCCTTTGTTTTTTTCCCCTCCCCATTGCGTAAAATTCATTTGCAGGGTTGGCGTGATCTCCGAATAAATAAGTCGGTTAAACCGTTGAGGAGAAGAGGGAGGGGGAGGGCAAGAGGGGAAGGGCGGCTAATTGCGGAAATGGATGAGGTCAACGGGGTTTCGTTTCCAGAGGCACTTGCCCCTCGCTTTATCGTGCTCCATCTCCTATAAACGTGGGATGATATAGTGGCGTATTGACTTCCTATTCGTCTTGCGGAGTATTCTGCTTATACAGGCAGGCTGCTGCTGGAAAAGCAAACGCTCCCAATCCCGGTGTCATGCCGTGTCCTTGCACAAAGCCATTCCGCTCGTGTTTTCCGGCCAGGCCGGAAGCAGCGACTGACTCTTTGCAACGAGGAGGCTTCTGGGTAGGGTCGCCAGCTCTATGTTGGGAAATATCTGGAGGCTTTGGGAGTGGACCCTGAGGAGGGTTGCCAGGTTTGGGTTGGAAATACCTGGAAACTTTGGGGGGTGGATCCAGGAGAGGCTGGGGTTTTGGGAGGGGCCTCAGGCATGGTACAGTGCCATAGAGCCCAACCTCCAAAGCGGCCATTTTCTCCAGGCGAACTGATCTCGTCACTCTGTCACCCGGAGATCAGTAGTAACAGCAGCTCTCCAATCACCAGCTGGAGGTTTTAGTACAAAAACACAAGACTGAGGCTGCAGCGCTGTGTAAAGAAGCACAAACGGACCTGTAAAGTCCTAAAGACAGCCTGATTGGAAATTTGTAATATAAAGAGCCAACATCTCAGCTAACGTCTAATCCATTCATACAAACTCAATATGGTCCACACAGGACTCCTTAGATAAATTCCAACTTTACCACTTCGGTAGGAAGGTAACAGCATTCCGTGCATCTCAGCATCTAGTCATGCCGGCCACATGACCATGGAGACGTCTTTGGACAGCGCTGGCTCTTTGGCTTGGAAACGGAGATGAGCACCGCAAGCCTAGAGTCAGATTCGACTGGCTTTCGAGCAAGGGAAAACTTTACCTTTACTAGATTAAAAAATAGATATTGGCCCTGGTGATCGCCTCAATTAAGAATCAAATTGTATAATGACAACCAAAAATGACCATTGTTGACCCTGACCACATGCATTTCGGCCTATTGGCCTTCTTCAGCGGTCAAACAAATGATGTTACAGCATAGCTCCTGACATTACAATCAACAATCGGTTCTTATAAACTGACAATGATGAAATTTTTAATGTTTACTGTCTGTGACCAAAGGCAAAGATACCAATCAGAGGTCTCATTCTTGATCGTTGCTGCCAGGAGCAGATACACTTTCCTATAGTCACGGTTCAAACTGTGTACCTTTCTTGCTCGGCCAGAAAAATTCGATGCAGCCGGGAGCCAATAGTGATGTAATAGTAGTGCCATACAATCCACCTTCCAAAGTGGTCATTTTCTCCAGGTGAACTGATCTCTGTCACCTGGATGTAATCCCAGGAGATCTCCGGCCACCACCTTTGCCTCGCTTGTGAATCAGGCGGAGCGATGGTGGCAAAGTAGTTCATTGTGTGGCGCTTATGAAAACGCCCTGTGTGCCTCTGCTTTCCTTATCTGACACAGAGGAAGGAGGAACGGAAGAACTCCCTGCGTGTGGGAAACTAGTACCCTCAAGGGAAGACCAGTTCTAGGACCCTTTTCCATTTCAAGCTGGATTTCCGCAACTCGGCCATCTTCTGGACACCGTAGCCAATCATGAAATGGGGTCACAGGCATGTGACTTTCCAGTTTAGGGGGAGGAAGTAGATGAGTTCCAACAGCGATTCTTCACACTCTTTCCTTAGTAAACTGCTGTTAGGAATTACCACCAAGCAAACTCTGAAAGAGCAGCCCAGACTGAAGTTTGCTGCAATTGGTTCGTTTCTGGCAATATATTTATATATATATATATTCTCATTTGAGCGGCTGGACTGCTTTTCCCTTTGCCACCTGCCGATTTCCTTGCCTCTTTTCCCAGGCGTGCGATGCCTGCTGAAAATCCTTTCTCCTTGATCATCATATTTTAACTTTCTCCAGCGTCGCCTGTGAAATGACCCACGAAAAAAAGGCATTTAACGGCCTCCTCGCTGGCGCGGTGGTTACAGTAAACATTTTAATCAATGGGGAGATTAAAATGAATGCTGATTGGGCAATTTCCAGTTCCTGCTACGCCGGCGATAAGGCTTTATTAATGATGAATGGCTGGGTGGGCCTGCATGGCGGATCAGGCCGGGGAAGATATCCGTCCCTTACAGGATTAAGAAACTTGCGGAAGTCAGCAGAGGGCTAGACGGGGAGGGGGGAGGTCTTTATTGATGGGGACTTTCCCCACGGGGAGGAGATATCATCATTCCTTAGCTGGGTTATATGGCTTCATTATCCAGGGGCCAAATACTCAGACGTTTAAGCAAGAAATCACATGGTTCAAAATCACCTGTCGAATTCACGGCACATTAATTGTGCTGCAGTGTACGTTTGCAAAATTGTGTCTTATTTAGGTTTATCTTAGCCCGGTCTTTGTTCTGGAGACTCAGAATAGCTCTCGGGGGGTCACTCTTAGGCACTGCCGGATAGGATCATACCAATAGCGCAACCGTATTTATTGATTTAAACTGTCTCCCAGGCCTCTGAGACCCAGGTGGGTGCTCCAAAACCCAATCTCTGTAAAACTGTATATTAATCTGAACCTTTTTCGTCTCCCATCCTGTGGAAGCGGACGTAATTTCACCCAAAAGAGCTGGTTTGGACTCAAGAAGGAAACTAAAGGAAACCCTTATAATTTGGGATAATAACTGCCTTGAGATGTGTAAAGAAATCTTTGACGGCTTGTTAAAAGGGATAACGTGAATCTGTTTAGACCATTAGAACCACTGTATTCAGAGGCAATATCCCTACATACCAGATGCTGGGGGGGGTGAATCACAAGAAAATCTGTTGCCTACCTATGCAGCTTGTGAGTTTAGTGATGTATCTCTGTCGTTGGATGCAGAATGGTGGACTAGATGGATCCTCAATCAGATCTGGCAAGACAGGGTGTGCGGCGTTTGCTTATGCACTTATTTGGAAACTGTATAGAGTAGGGCTGGCGGGTTCTACCTGGCTGCCGGCGGGGGGCTCCAAGGTCCGTCCCGGGATCACCCGGAAGTGACGTCATCACGTTGCCCACACTGGGGGGATGATGCCCTAGTTTTTGGGTTTGAGCCCAATTTTACCATAGAGTTTCACCCAGAAACTAGAGCGTCACCCCTGACATCAGCAATGTGATGTCGCTTCCAGGTGACGTCATCACGTCACATTTGGGGACATTTGCGGGCAGGGTTCCCCGCCCACCAGCCAGCTGGCCATTGGTGGAAGGGCCCCCGCAAAAGTGAGGGAACCCCGTCTTGGACTAGGGGCCTGGCTACCCTACTCCAAAGACCTGCTTCAGTTGGCTTACAACTAAAAGCGTAACCATTAAAACAACAAGTATACATAATGAGCCATAAAAACAGCATAAAGCAAACACTAAACAGCCTAAGTAGATATTGATAAGCCAGCCTAGAATGGGGGTTCCTAACCTTCCTGAGCCTGCAGGTACATATGGAATTCTGACTCAGTGTGATGTGCACAGCCACAAAATGGCTGTCACAAAATGGCTGCTGCAGGGGGCGGAGCCAGCCGCAAAAAGTCTTCCACAGCTTATCTTCAGTCACACGGTCAAGGTCCTTGTGCTGCATTGGCAGCTGCTGCCAAAGCAGTGTTTTTAAATATCCGCAACAGCCAATCAAACCACCACTGGCCAATCTGAAGCTTTGCTGGACAAAAGCTCCGCCTGGACCCGCCCACTTTCTAAGACCACCAGCAGGCGCCAGGAAAGGTTTTGGCAGGCACAGTGGTGCCCCTGGGCATCGTGTTGGAGACCCCTGAGCTAGAAGCAGACCATAAATCAGCTAAAAAGAAAAGAGAAATCCTAGTGAAAAGTTCACTTGTTAAAATATTTTAAGCTTCGAGCAAGACTCGGGAGTTATCCATCTGACTCAGTTCTGCGAACCCCGACTCGGGTCTGTTGCTCAGCTCTCTGGGGTTTCTGGCTCACGAGTAGACCTTCTGCTTCTTCTTTTGCAGGTGCCAAGAGGAGTGCCCCATCGGGACCTTCGGCTTCCAGTGTACGCAGAAGTGTGACTGCGAGAACCGGGCCAAATGCTACCACATCAACGGGGCCTGCCTGTGCGATCCGGGCTTCAAAGGGATACATTGCCAGGAGCGGATGTGCCCGGAGGGATTTTATGGCTTGAAATGCAACAGGAGGTGTCCCTGCCACGCTGTCAACACGGCCAGGTACGTGCCTCGGGCATCTCGCTAGTTGTGGGTAGGATGGACCCATGTATTCTGCAGAGCTTTTCCTGCTGGGAGTTAGATCACAAAGCGTGGCCTCCTCTGGGAAAACCCCGTGACCCGAACTCCTGTACTGAATCGCTGCTGGTCACAGTAGCTCTGTGCGTGGATCGACTTCGCTGAATGTAACCAGAGGAGGAAGACCGTGTATCCTGAGCAGCCAGAAAGAGAAGAGGGAAGACAGCTTGAGGGGACAGGGAGAAGTGCGAATCCTGGAATTTAAGCACCGGAGACCGTACTGCACGGAAATGCTTTGTGCAGAATTGGTGGTGGTGGCGGCAGTGGTGGAAAGTGCCGTCAAATCACAGCTGATTTTCAAGGCAAGAGGTGTTCAGAGGCGGTCGGCCATTGCCTGCCTCTGCGCCAACAACCCTGGGCTTCCTTGTTGGTCTCCCATCCAAGTGCTAACCAGGGCCGACCCTGCTTAGCTTCTGAGATCTGACCCAATTTGGCTAGCCTAGGCTATCCAGGTCAAGGTAGTTAAGGTGACCCAGTACAAGGGGAGTTAGAGCTGCTGGGTGTGTGGGCGTATGTGTCACATTTTAACCTTTATTTAAAGCCATAAAAATCCCCAAAACAACTTGTACCGTAAGGACTGCTATTTTTAACTACGTGGTGGTGGACAGACCTGTCAGATTGCAGCCCATTTAAGGCAACCTCTCTTGGGTTTTCAAGGCAAGAGACGTTCAGAGGTGGTTTGCCGCTACCTGCCTCTGCGTAGTGACCCCGGACTTCCTTGCTGGTCTCCCATCCAAGGACTAACCGGGGCCGACCCTGCTTAGCTTCCGAGATCTCTCGAGGTCAAGCTAGCCTGGGACAAGGCACAACTAGGTCACCTCAATCCAGCCCGGGTTGGGGTTTTTTTTGCTCCATCCCATCCAGCTGTCCTCCTTATTACAGCTCCTGTCTCACATGGCTTTTGTCCATACGCAGCCCCCAGCATAGCCTTTCCTGTGGTGGTCAAAGGAGACCCTTCTGACGCTTTTCACCGGCAGGAAAGCTGGTGGGCTCCAGCCCTGATGTTTTGCTCCAGTCGGCTGTTGCGGTGGCACTTTGTCTCCTCCAGCCTTTCCTGTTTTCGTTTTACATCTGAGTCCCATAGCACTTTAGAGACCGACACGATTTCTGCAGAACGAACTTCCGAGAGTCAGCACTCCCTTAGTACGATACTAGTAGGACTGGAGATCCCTGAGTTCTCGTATCCCAGTCAAAAGGTGGGAGGGGTGTTGAGAAAGGGCACAATACAAAACGCAATCAGAGCCAGTTTGGTGCCGTGGTTAGAAGCGCGGACTCTAATCTGGGAGAACCGGGTTTGATTTCCCCACTCCTCCACATGCTGCTGCTGGAGTGACCTTGGGTCAGTCACAAGTTCTCTCATTTTTGAACTGTCAATATTATCAGATTAATTATTTCCACAAGGCTATTCTTTCCTTGGTTCAGTTCTTGGTAATTGTAAATCCATAGGTTTACCCATAGAATGTACAATGTTGTAAGCTTGCTAAGGTAAAATAAAAAAATTAAGTTAAAAAAAAAGGTCTCTCAGAGCTGTTCTCTCAAGAGCAGTCCTTGAAAGAGCTCTCTCAGCCCCACCTGCCTCACAGGGTGTCTGTTGTGGGGAGGGGAAGGAGATTGTAAGCCGCTCTGAGACTCCAAGTGAAGGGTGGGGTATAAATCCAATCTCCTCCTCCTCCTCCTCCTCCTCCTCCTCCTCCTCCTCCTCCTTCTTCTTCTTCTTCTTCTTCTTCTTCTTCTATCTTCTTCTACAGTTTGGTTAGAGCAGGGGAGAAATGCTTAGAGGCAGGAAATCCAGTTGGTCTCTAAGGTGCTGCTGGGCTTGAATCTTGCCCTTCTATCACAATCCGATACGACTATTCCCATGAAACCATTTTAGATTTGTCTCTAACACAAGGCATTAAGGTTCGCAGCCACAAAGGAAGCTGCCACAGGAGGTGGAATTTCAGCAGGCCCGTGTTCTCGCACGGGTGGGGAAATGTGTGCCCCCTGAAGCCCATCTTTCCCGCTTGTAGCTCAGTTGCTCAAACATTTGCCTGACATGCAGAATGCCCCCAAGTTCAGTCCCTGGCACCTCCAAGTAAAAGGGTCTTGGCTCGCCAGTGTTTGGAATGATCTGTCTCTGTCTAAGTCTCTGGACGGCTGCGGCAAGTCATACTGGATATTGTAGGACTGCTCAAGCCTGTAGTTTAGCTCATTTTCATACATTTACGAAGGCACAAGCATTCCACCCTCTGCAGCTGGTCCTGCAGGATGCGATGCTGATCTTGCCTTTCCCAGCTCCGCTCCAACTAAAACGAGATCCTTTTAATTTATCCGGTCTTTCCTGGCGGGGTACTCGCTGTGTTGCCAATCGACATATTTTAACCAGGAGGCAATTGGACAAAGGTCCGGACTGCTGAATGCGGAGGAGATGATTCAAGCTCCCATGGTCCTCGTTTCAGTTCCCTTCTTCCTGGGATAAATATGCAGAGCCCATGGTTGGGACTGAATGTTTCTGCATGCGCTTGGGGAATAATTGAAGTCCCCGGCAAATGTGCCTTTGATACAGTCATCCCTCAAATTTAAAACAAGGCAGGTGAAGAACCTGACTCTCACGCTGATGTCTGCTAACGGTCTGTTTCACGCGCTGCTTGGACCGAATCGCCTCCTGGCCTCCTGTTATGCATGCGAGCGGCGCACCAGAGCTCTGGCATTTATGCGCACTCACGATACCCTGGAGGATCTTTGGAGCGGCGCCCATCAGACGAGCGATCTTTCACTCGGAAGGGGCAGACCGGGGGTCACTTTGCCCTTTGCGTGAGTTGGCCGTGGCTCTCTGGCACGTGCTCGATGCGTCTTTAGCAACGTGTGCCACCCTTTTCATGTGCGGAATGGTGGCAAATGCCGAGGGCACCCCGGTTTGACCCGTAAAGCATGAAGTGGCTCTTGGAGGGAACTCGGGCTGTCGGGTCTTTTTGCCAAGAGCTTGTAGATTGATCTGCAATTTAGATCAGCTGGGATTTGAGCCGCTCTTGCGGCTGGGGTGGGTCACTGGCACGAAACATGAGAGAGCAGATTTAGTTCACAGTGCTAAATTGGCATACAATTGCCATTAAATGAAATGCACAGTGCGGTGTCTTAAATTGGCTTCGCTGGTTGATAAGATCGGCGATGTCCCTTTCGGGGGGGGGGCCATCTGGTAACACTCCAGAGACTCTCTGGTTTCCGTTAAAATGAAAAGAGTCCTAGTTAATCGTGGTATATTTGTAGATACGGGATTAACGTTCAGTCGGTTTAAACTGATAAATAAGGGCTGAACTACACATTTGCGTAAGAGATCCCTGGTCTTGATTTTTTAAAAAATATTAGTCATGGAGGCTTGGGGTTGATGCCACAGAGGGAGGTGGGGGGTCATTCCTTCTTCTCACGTTATTTTCATCTTGTGCTGTCAGTCCTGGTAGGGAAATTATGTGCACAATTTGAGAGACCTTCCTTTTCTCCCCCGCCGCCAGGTCCAGAATCGAATGGATTTCAGTGGTGAAGGTGGTGTTCAGGGAAAGGGGTTAAAGTAAAAAAAAATACACCAGGAGAGCCAATTTCCGCTTCCGTTGTAGCAGGTTCAGCCGTAAGCGTTCCCTGTTTAGTCCGAAGCTGGCTGGGTAACCTTGGGCCAGTCACACTTCCAGCCTGACCCGAACGACGGCGGTAACAACATCACATCAAAACATTCCAACTCATCAGAAACAGGTTCACGGATAGCATTACCCAGGTGGCGCTCGTACGTTAAAATTCCAACCTGCGTCTCCGCCTCATAAAAAGGGAGGTTGGGAGCATAGTAGAAAAGGGGGGAGAGAAGGAGGAGAGATCGCCAGCCAGGATGGGGCCCGTCGCTGTCCTCAATCAAAGTCCTGGTAGAACATCTCTGCCATGCAAGTCCTGCAGGACTGCATATGGTCCCACAGGGTGGGGGTGTCCTTTGACAGAGAATCTCACCAGGCCGGAGCCGGGGCTGAAAAAGCCCTGGCCCTGACCGAGGACAGACGGATGTCTTTTGGGCCGGAGATCACCCATAAGTTGTTCTCAGCAGAGCGTAACGCTCTTCGGGGGACATGCTGGAGGAGGCAGTCACGAAGGTACACTGGTCCCAGACTGCTTAAGGCCTTGAACTTCGAATTGACAAACAGAAGTGGTCTGCCATTGCCCACCTCTGCGTAGCAAACCGAGACTCCCTTGGTGGTCTCCCATCCACATACTAACCGGGGCCGACCCTGCTTAGCTTCCGAGATCTGGTGAGATTGGGCCAGTCTGGGGCATCCAGGTCAGGGCAAAGCCAGGTTTGGGGCAGTGTTCCCTCTAAGCTGAGTCGGTGTGAGCTAGCTCACAGTTGCTTAGCCTCCGGCTCACACGTTTTTGTCTTAGCTCAGGAAGGAGGGCTCCAGAGCAAACTGATTTATGCGGGAGCCAAATGGTCAGAGATCCTTATTACGGTTCGTAACCAGCACAAACAGTCCAACCGAGCATCCATCCATCCTTCTCAAAATAATTCAAAATCATTTTCGAGATAATACGCGGCATTAGCCTAAGAGTCTTTAAGTTACGCTTTTAAGAGATCTTTCCTAATTCTGTAGGCTGCTGCCAGAAATTTGGCACGTGCTAATGTCACCTGTGGATTGGCATCTATCGTAAGCAAAATACTAATACCAGAATCCGAAGGGCCCGAAAGCCTTTCCCGTATGGGTTGGATAAGTGTGTAGCTCGTATATTTTGATCGAAGCAAAATATGATGGATAGTATCAGCCTCACCAATACTACAAGGACAGATACGCTCAGCCAGAGGTATCTTCTTGTAACGACCTATTATGACCTCAGAAGGAAAAATATTACAACGAGCCAAAGAGAAGGCCCTTCGATGAGGTGGAATTACCAAATTTGTCAGATATGGAGCTGGAGAGACTACACATCTTATTTGAGAGGGAGCCAAAAAACTAGGGGCTCGCTCACAACTTTAATGCCAGGAGCTCACAAAGTAGAATTTTTGCTCACAGGACTCCACAGGTTAGAGGGAGCATTGGTTTGGGGGTGATGGAAAGTGTTGTCACGGTGCGGCTGACTTTTGGCTGCCCTGTAGGGTTTTCAGACAAGAGACACTCAGAGGTGGTTTGCCATCAGTGGCTATGAGCCACAGGGTATAGATGGGAACTCTCAGTCTGGGGCAGGTGATGCGCTCTATCCTTGGTGCTGGAGGGGGCAGCAGTGGGAGGGCTGCTAGTGTCCTGGCCCCACTGCTGGACCTCCTGATGGCACCTGGTATATTTTGGCCGCTGTGTGACAGAGTGTTGGACTAGATGGGCCATTTGGCCTGATTCAACATTGGCTTTTGTTATGTTCTTATGTTGCCCGCCTCTGCGTAGCAGCCCTGGGCTTCCTTGGTGGTCCCCCATCGAAATACTAGCCAGGGCCAGCCCTGCTTGGCTTCCCAGATCGAACGAGATCCAGATTAGGGTGACTTGTTTTAACTGAAGTCGTCTGTCTTCAGCTGATTCGATGCTGCAGTTTTTGGAGCAGCGGAACTCAGCCTAAGCTGGGCTGTCCGGAAGCGGGCGGAGGCTGACATTCTTCAAGAGCAAGAGTTTAAATGTTATTGAACAAACGTCCCTCGTAGCCTTTCCTCTCCCTGTTGGAGACTTGTGTTTTGCACGGCTGATCCAGCCAGGCTGCTCTGCCTCGTACCTTCTTGTCCGCCTGTATCCTGTTGTCTTGCCTTGAAGCGGCCTCGTCTCCAGATGCTATCTCGCGCCTCTTAATAAATGAGTCTAGTCTCCCCGTTGATAAAAATCTGTCATTCCACTCGGTCTTATCTTGGTCACCATAGAACAAAAGAGATAGCGGCGAGAGCCGTAGATCCGTGGATGTTCTTTACAGACATCCCATGATAGTTCGGCTTTTGACTTTCCCAAGGAGCTCTTCAGAAGCCCGTCAAAGTCGTGAGACAAGGGGGGGCAGCTGAGCCAGGAGCGGCAAGTGACCTTCTCCAAAGACACCCTTTTGATGCTTAGAATCTGGACACCTATTAAATCCGGGTGGCTGTGATAACACTCGTCCTCGGTGAGGTGACAGTTGTTTCCCGAGGATCTGCCGCGTTCTGGTATAACCATGCAACAGAATCTAGGAGGAACACGTGAAGCTGCCTTATACGGAGTACGACCCTTCGTCTATTGCAGTCAGGCTTCTCTTGTCTGACTGGCAGCGGCTTTCCGGGGTCGCAGGGCAAGGACTTTCACATCACCCTCCTACCTGTTTTTTTTTTACTGGAGACAGCGGGGATTGAACCTGGGACCTTCTGCGTGCAAAGAACATGCTCCACCACTGAGCCACAGCCCATCTCCTTATGGGGATATGCAGATAGCCAGCAGGCATAACCAAACTCACAACAGCTTTCGTGCCGTCATGAGATGGGTGTTTTTCTGGGGGTTAGGGTTGACAGGTCTTGCCTCTGCTGCAGCGGGGGGCTCCTGGCTCCATCGCGCCACTGTAGCTTTCGGGGCAAAAACTCTATGGCAGGGGTGTCAAAACATGTGGCCTGGGGGCTGGATCAGGCCCCTGGGGGGCTTCTGTCAGGTCTGCAGTGGAACTGGCCATCTTCTGCTTCCAGTTCTGCTGCTGCTGCATTGTCGTAGGTTTGCAGCTTACAGATCCACACCTGAACGGCATACTCAGCACAGACACTTTGATGCAATAATTCAGAGCAATGGGTGCGTGATGACATCACTACCGATAACGTTATTGCATTGATAGCATCCCCGTGGGATACTGCTGTTCAGGGATGGGGCTTCCCCTCCCACCAGCTGGCCAGTGGCGGATTGGACTCCCCAAAATCAGGGGATCTCTTGGCCCCACTGGGGGGGAAGGTAGCCCTGCTGGGGCTACAATAAAGACTATGGTGTTACTGCAAAGGCAGATGTGAGGTTGGATCTCACGGATCTATTCCATCAATGCCAGCACTTTCATTTGATGCATGGGACCTGGCCTGGGAGAGCCAGTTTGGTGTAATGGTTAAGTGTGCGGACTCTAATCTGGGACAACGGGGTTTGATTCCCCACTCCTCCACTTGCACCTGATGGTGTGACCTTGGGTCAGTCACAAGCTCTGGCACAGCTGTCCTTGAAAAAGAGCAGTTTCCGTCAGAGCTCTCTCAGCCCCGCTGACCTCATAGGGTGTCTGTTGTGGGGAGGGGAAGGGAAAAGAGTTTGTAAGCTGCTCCGAGACTCTGAGTGAAGGGTGGGGTATAAATCCAATCTCTTCTTCTTCTTCTTCTTCTTGAAGCACCTGGAAGTGGCTGGACACCGCAGGAGCAATCAGACATCAGAAAAGTGCGGCTAGAACCGGAGAATCAGGAAAACACTGCTTGGGGACCCAGTATCAAAATACTCCGTTTTAAAGGGGGTTGATCCAGAAAGCGACGGCTGGGGACGGTGCACAGATGTTGGGTGTGTGAACATGTACATAAAATCCGTTCCTGAAGCGTGCCGAGAGTGGTTCAAACGGAGCGTCTGAACGCACCCAATATGTGTGAAAGAGCCCCCAAGCCGCAGTTTGTGGCTCCCAAGCCACAGTTTGGCTATCCCGGTACAGAGAGTGCGAGATCGTTTTTAGCTCCGTCTGCTTTGCAGGTTTTTCCGAATGCAGTTTTTATTTAGGGTGGAGGAAGTGTTTTTTTTAAGATACACGTCTGACTGTTAACAAATCTTGTTTGTTTGCTTATTTTGGTTTTTTTTTAATTATTAGATTCTTCTTCGGAATAGAAAGCTTTTGGGTTTGTTCCCCCGCCCCTCCGACTGAATTGTAACAGACCGATTCAGATTGCTGGGAGCATACATTACTTTTGAAAGATTTAATTTAGCCGTCCGACGTGACGCTGCCGGGAGACGCGGGGTGCTGCACCCTAGGAGGAAAACTGCAAACGGAGGGGAAACTCGGAACCATTTCTTTGCTGTTTAGTTTTCCTGTTCCCATTAGGGGAAGATTAATCGACGCAGAGGGAGGGAGGGAGGGATTTAAACTCCTGCTTTTTATTACTTTTTTCCTTCCGAGACTTTAAGAGACGCCATCCGGGCAGCGGATAATTTCGAGGAGCGCTTTGTCAAGGGGAAAACGCAGGCGACTGCTTTTTATTAAGCTGATGAATTGTTTTAATTAGTCAGTGGGATACTGTGAAGGAGCGCATGACAGCCGCAAAACAGGGTAATTTTTAGTTGCGACGTTGCATCCCTCTCTCTTTAGCTGATAGCGGAACTATGCCGGGGCGGCGGGGGAGAGAACCCGCTGAGAAGCGTTATCCAAGATGGTACCAAAACAGGGCTTTGGTTTTACCTACCCAGAGGAATCTGTCCTGAATGGGCCCTGTTGGTCTTCTCTTATGTCGTCGTCCGAGTCATGAGGCCCGAAACCCAGTACTTTACAGGCCCATCTCCAATCGGTTTCTCAGCAGGGGCTGTAGAATAGCACTGACTTTCTCGCCTGCCGGGTTACATGAACCACTTCTATTTTGATATCCCATCTTGCGTGCATTGTTTCGGGGAGGGGGGGATGTTTATCTCCCACCCAATACGGACCCAGAATGGCTTACATTATTCTCCTCTCCTGTGTTTTGTCCTCAGACAACTCAGTGAGGTAGGTTAGGCTGAGAGTGGGTGATGGGCCTAGGGATGCCAGCCTCCAGGTGGGACCTGGAGATCCCCCAGAATTGCAGTTCATCTCCAGGTGACAGAGATCAGTTCCCCAGGAGAAAAGGGGATGCTTTGGAGGGGGGGCACCTCTGGCACTGTGCCCCATTGAGGTCCCTGTCCTCTGTCAGTTATGCTGCCATGGTGGCTGATGGAGGGGGAGGTGGCTGATTGGTGTCTCCTTCGTTTGGTTTTGATTCTCAGTATTCTTTTTATCGCTGTTTGACCTCGGTGTCTGCTGCACTGTGAACCCGTTAGTTTCAGGCGCGCAAACGTTTCTTCGCCGAGTGGCTTTGGGCCATCAGGTCAACCCGCTTTGAACCAGGAATAATTGCTCCTTTCCCACTTTTTGAATTCGTTCTGACACTGAACGTGTATGGATGACTGGCCCGTACTGGAACGATAGACTGAATCTTCTTTGAAAGCCTTTGATTCCTGATTGCTGCAAGATTCTGACATCCCCCCTGGGCTTCAGCCCCAAATCTTCAGGGGTTTCCCAACCCGGATCTGGCAACCCTGTCACCCCATCCCCTGCCGGTGGGCGGGGGGACCTGGCAACCCAAGATGGGCCCAAGGCCACCCAGCCAGCTTCTGTGTTAGAGTGGGGATTCGAACCTGGGTTTCCCGGATCCGAATCCGGCACTTTAACCAGTACAGCACCCTGGCTTCTGGCCCACCAGATGACCTCTGTGCTCCCCTGCTTCTCTGAGCCATCTTTTCCTCTGCTACTTCTAGACCAGGGCTGTCGAACTCATTTGGATCTGGGCTGGATCTGACATAAATGAGACCTTGTTGGGCCGGGCCACGTGTGCCATAAAATGACACAAACACAAAAGGTTTTTGTTTCTTTACTCAAAATAAAAACATGCTTAAAACATGAGCACTCTTGCAATATTTTGTTTATTTAACAGGACCTGATAACTGACACCCCTTGCTCTGAATTGTTGCACCAAAACGTCTGTGCTGTTGCAATCTTGAGTCTGCTGTTCAGGTGTGTCTCTGTAAGCTGCAAACTTACTTTTGGTTTATTGGCATTCACCACAGAGATCTCCTGCTCAGAGTTCTGAGTCTGGGACCCAGGTGGAAACATGAAATGGCTGAGCGATTGAGAGAGTCTGGCAAAGTAAGCGATGATGCAACAGCAGCAGCAGCAGAACTGGAAGCAGGAGACGGCCAGTTCCACTGCGGGCCTGATGGAAGCCCTCCGGGGGCCACATCCGGCCTCCGGGCTGCATGTTTGACACCCCTGCTCTAGACTAAGGGTTGCCAACATGGCGCCTGTAGATATCGGTGCCCACTGACACCTTCCCTGGTGCCCGCCAGGTGTTTTTAGAAAGTGGGAGGGGCCAAATGGAGCTGTTGCCCAGCAAGGCTTCTCATTGGCCGCTGGAGACTTTTAAAAACATTGCTTGGGGAGTAGCCGCCACTGCAGCACAAGAACCTAGAAGAAGAGAAGAAGAAGAGATTGGATTTATACCCGGCCCTTCACTGCCCAAAGGTGTCTCAGAGCGGCTTACAAACTCCTTTCCCTTCCCCTCCCCACAACAGACACCCTGTGAGGTCCGTGGGGCTGAGAGAACTTCTGACAGAAACTGTCCTTGAGAGAACAGCTGTGCCAGAGCTTGTGACTGACCCAAGGTCACTCCAGCAGCTGCAAGTGGAGGAGTGGGGAATCAAACCCGGTTCTCCCAGATAAGAGTCCGCATACTTATCCACTACACCAAACTGACTCTACGCTGTGTGACTGAAGGTTAAGCCGTGTGTCAGCAAGAACAATGTTTTGAAACAGGAGGTTCACGTTAAAAGGCATCCTGTTGAAGCATTGCTTCTGCCTGAAAGGTTGACGAGTTACTGTTCGCGTTATGCGTGCCCTCACTCCCTGAGATTTTGTGGTTGGCTCCGCCTTCAGCAGCAGCCATTACGTCGTTGCCCCCACAGCCCGGGTGTCAGAATTCCAAAGGCGCCTGCAGGCTCAAAGCGGTTGGTGGTCGCTGCTCTAGACTTCCGAGGCCTTTCTGTCTGGCACATGGGTCTCTTGACCTTCCTCTCTGGAGCAGAGAGTCCCCAGGCCCAGAGGGAGGTGTGACCGACCCAAGGAAGACTTTCAGTTCCGTCACACAGAGATAGATCAAGATGAGTCTCTGTGTTAGCCTGTCGGTAGCCGTAGAAAAGAGCAAAAGTCCAGCAGCACCTTAAAGACTAACGAAATCTGTGGCAGGGGAGGAGTTTTTGTGTGTCATCGCTCGCTTCTTCAGATATAGTGACTCACGAAAGCGCCTCCCCTGCCACAAATTTTGTCAGTCTTTAAGGTGCTCCCGGACTCTGGCTCTTCCCTACTTCCTTCCTTAACGCTTTCTTGTTCACCGGTGCGTCCTCTGCTCAACTGCAGCATTTGCAAACGTTCCCAAGTCCCCAAGCGTAAGCGAATAGTGAGTGGGTGGGAGATGGGTGCATTTCCCCAGGGCCTGGTCGAAGCTGCAAGCCTCTTGTTACGATATCGATCTACAGATAGACCCCCTCCGCATTTCTTTCCCACACATCCTCCCCGGAGTCCAGGACGGCCTGCATCGTTCTCCGCCATTTTATCTGGGACACTTTAGAAATAATAAAGTTTTATTTCTCGATCTGCGCAATGGCACGTATCTTATGGAATAAGGTTGTGTGGTCGTGAGGCTCTGTGTTCGGTGCTCCCTCTAAGCTGAGTCAGAGTGAGCTAGCTCGCCATTTTTTAGCCTCCGGCTTGCACATTTTTGTCTCAGTTAAGGAAGGAGTAAACTAATTTATGCAGCGGCCAAATGCCAGCAGCTCACAAAGTAGAATTGTTGTTCACAAGACCCCACAGCTTAGAGGGAGAGTCGTCTTGTGTTAATTTTTTTGTAGCGGGCCGGGGGAAGTGATGTAATCAACGTTCCGTGACTTCACAGCAGCTCGGGGGGGGGGGTTGGAGTCGGAGGGGGCCGATACTTAGGCAAGTCAGAGGGAAGTCACCACAAGCAATGTTGTCTGCCTTTTCCTGCTCTGAATGGTTGCTGCGGTCGCTTAGACAGGGGGTGGGGGGGGCATTCCTTTCCCCTTCTTGCTGCCACTGCTCACTGCTCTCTGTCCCCCCCTTCTTCTCAGCTGTCATCCGCTCTCTGGGGAGTGCAACTGTAAAGCCGGCTGGGCTGGGCTCTACTGCAATGAAACCTGCCCACCGGGCTTCTATGGGGAGAGTTGCCAGCTTGCCTGCCGCTGCCAAAATGGAGCCGACTGCGACAGCATAACCGGGAAGTGCACCTGTGCCCCTGGATACATGGTAAGCCCCGGCTTCCTTCCTGCCTTCCTTCCTTCCTTCCTTCCTTCCTTCCTTCCTTCCTTCCTTCCTGCCTGCCTGCCTGCCTGCCTGCCTGCCTTCCTTCCTTCCTTCCTAATGTGAATGATCCGAACTGTCACTGGTTAAACTCCAAGGGCTCCTTTCTAGGGTTACGAACTCGGGGATAGGAAATTCCTGGAGGCTTGGTTGGAGGTGGAGCCTGGAGAGGGCGGGGTCTGGGGAGGGGAGGGGCCTCAGCAGGGTATAATCCCATAGAATCCACCCTCCAAGAGCCAGTTTGGCATAGTGGTTAGGAACGGCGGACTCTAATGTGGTGAACCGGGTTTGATTCCCCACTCCTCCAACATGAAGCCAGCTGGGTGACCTTGGGTTGGACACAGTTCCCTCAGAGCTGTTCTCTCAAGAGGAGTTCTCAAAAGAGCTCTCTCAGCCCCGCCTACCTCAAAACAGGGTGTCTGTTGTGGGGAGAGGAAGGGGAAGGAGATTGTAAGCTGCTCTGAGGCTCCGAGTGAAGGGCAGGGTGTAAATCCAATCTCTTCTTCTTCTTCCAAAGCTACCATTCCGCCCAAGGGAACTGACCTCTGTAATATGGAGATCAGCTGTGAGTCCAGAAGATCTCCAGGCCACACCTGGAGGCTGGCAACCCTACTCCTTCCACAACTCCAAAAGGCAAATCTGAATTAATGACATTAAAAACGTTTGCCTTTATAAATGGGGAGAATCTTCCGAATGATACCCATGTTTTGTTCTGGTTTTGGAGCGTGGGCAAGCAAAATGTCATGAAATAACTAGGTATGATGGGGACAGCCACATCCTGTTATTCATGTGTCTGCCCCACCCGCACATAAGTGGGCGGACAGAGTCATTTCAGTTGGAAGAGAAGGACTCGCAAGTATTTTTACAATGAAACAGGCACAAGGTGAGGAGAGCTCTACCCATCCCATTCGCCCGCCCACATTTCTAAAGATGCAGCCCCGCCCACTTCTGCCATTAGAGCCACGCTGAGAGACAGGTTTGCCAGGTGTGCACTGGAAAATACCTTGATATTTTGGGGGGGAGGAGGAGAAGGAGAAGAAGAGGAGGAGATTGGATTTATACCATGCCCTTCACTACCCAAAGGAGTCTCAGAGCAGCTTACAATCTCTTTTCCCTTCCCCTCCCCACAACAGACACCCTGAGGGGCAGGTGGGGCTGAGAGAGCTCTTTCAAGGATTGCCCTTGGGAGAACAGCTCTGAGAGAACTTGTGACTGACCCAAGGTCACACCAGCAGCTGCATGTGGAGGAATGGAGAAATCAAGCCTGGTTCTCCCAGATTAGAATCTGTGCTCTTAACCACTACACCAAACTGTCCTGGGGAAGGACTTCCACCCAGTACAGTACCACAGAATCCACCCTCCAAAGCAGCCATTTTCTTCAGGGGAACTGATTTTGGTCATCTGGAGGGCAATTATAATAGTGGGACATCCCCACATGCCACCTGGAAGTTGGCAGCCCACTTAGAGAGAAACAGCAATGGGCAAAGACCCCGAAGTATAATTGAGAATTGGTTCAGTTATTATAAACTTTGGTGAGCCATGGCCCAGATCTCTACTTTCTGGGACTTCTTGCCTCTGCGTACTGATGAAACCGCCGGCATATGCTTTTTTGCATTACTTCACAGAAACTAGTGCCCTCACCAGCCGTGGTAGTGTGTTCCCCTTGAATTTCAAAACACTCCCCCATCCTCAAATGTGCATACCCAGAAACAAGAGGGAGCTTAGCTCTGCGCTGGGGAAAGCTATCACAAAGGATTTGCAAGGGGAAAAAATGAATAGAACCCCAATCCCAAAGGCAGCTGGTGTGGTCACACGGTTTACAGCGGTGGGGAACTTCCATTAAGAGTCAGAGGTTATCCTTAAGGAGTTATTGCACATTTGCTTGCAGAGAAAACTGGCTTTAGGTGCCTGTGCTAAATGCAGACTGCACATGCACAGAGACTCACTTGATGTTCTGCACCCGGGGGGGGGGACTTTTCAAGGAAAACAGCAACAGATTTGTCTACAACAGGGGTGCCCAACATGGTGCCAGTGGGTGGCACGATGCCCGCTGACACCTTTTCTGGTGCCCACCAACTGTTTTTAGAAAGTGGGTGAGGCCAGGTAGGTCTTTTGCCCAGCAAGCTATCTGATTGGTCACTGGAGATTTTGATTGGCGGTGCAGAGTTTTAAAACATTGCTTTGGCGGCAGCTGCCACCACCGCGCAGGGGGTCTTCGTTGTGTGACTGAAGTGATGCTCTGGCAATCATTTTGTGGCTAACCGCGCCTCCATTTTGCGACCCTCTTGTGAGAACCATTTTTGTGGCTGTGCCCACCACACTGTGTCTGAATTCCAAAAAGGTTGGAGATCCCCAGCCTACTGTCAAGTATTTTGAGTTGGACGAATCATTCTGAACCAGATGTTGGTGAACCAGATGTTGATGTTATCATTGCATAGAAAGGCAGTGCCTTGCAGGGAGCAGAGACGGCAGAAGGGCTGGACCCGCTGTCTGCATCCATGTGTACCTCCTTTGGATGTTAAAACAAGACCTCCATCTCCTGCTTTATCTATGAATGGATCAGACCTCTCTGGCCACCAGCGGAGGATGGGGGTGGGGGTAAGGGTTCTCAGATCCAGCTTGGGAAACTCCTGGAAATTTAGGGGTGGAGAACCAGCCACTGCCACAGGAGGTGGTGGCGGCTACAAGCAGGGACGGCTTCAAGAGGGAACTGGATAAACATATGGAGCAGAGGTCCATCAGAGGCTATTAGCCACAAGGTATAGATAGGAACTCTCAGTCTGGGGCAAGTGAGGCTCTGTATTCTTGGTGCTTTGGGGGTGGTCAACAGTGGGAGGGCTTCTAGCGCCCTGGCCCCACTGGGGGACCTCCTGAGGGCACCTGGTCTTTTTGGCCACTGTGTGACCCAGAGTGTTGGACTGGATGGGCCATTGGCCTGATCCAGCATTGGCTTCTCTTATGTTCTTAGTGATGCTCTGTATTCTTGGTGCTTGGGGGGGCAGGCAACAGTGGGAGGGGGCTTCTGGTGTCCTGGCCCCACTGCTAGACCTCCTGATGGCCCCTGGTATTTCTGGCCACTGTGTGACACAGAGTGTTGGACTGGATGGGCCACTGGCCTGAGCCAACATTGGCTTCTCTTATGTTCTAGCCTGGGGAGGACAGGGGCCTTGGTGAAGTACACCGCCATAGATTCTATCCTCCAAAGCAGCCATTTCCTCCAGGGGAGCTGATCTCGGTAGTCTGGAGATGAGGTGTAGTTCCCGGGGATCCCCAGGTCCCCCTGGAGGCTGGCATCCCTAAATTCAACCATCTGGCCTCTGAACTCCTAGGGTGGCCAGCTCTAGGTGGGGAAACTCCTGGAGATTTGGGGATGCAGCCTGGGGTGGACAGGAACCTCAGTGGGGTACAGTGACAGGGAGCCCACCCTCCAAATCACCCCTTTTCTCCATGGAGAACTGATCTCTGTAGTTTGAAGATGAGCTGCAATTCCAGGGGATCCTCAGGTCCCACCTGGAAGCTGGCATCCCTAGGGGGATGGGGATAGGGTCGCCACCCCCAGGTGGGGAAACTCCTGAAGATTGGAGGATGGAGCCTGGGGTGGACAGGGACCTTGGTGGGAAGCAATGCCACGGATTCCATCCTCCAAAGCATCTCTCATCTCTGTCATCTGCAGAAGAGGTGTAATTCCGGGGGATTCCCAGGTCCCACCTGGAGGCTGGCATCCCTAGGGGGATGGGTGGGTAGGATTGTCAGCTCCAGGCTAGGAAACTTCCGGAGATTCGTGGGATGGAACGCACTTCACAAACAACGCAGACAAAAGAGCGCACAAAATATAATTCAAGTAGTGGAAAAAAGAAGCATCAGTAGAATCGTTACAAAGAGCCCAGTATACAGTTTACAACAATAACACTAGAGTAGAACACAGAGTAAGGCAAATTGCAAGAATAACACTAGAGTAAGCTGTGTAAGGTAAATCTGCAGCAATAGATGGAAGATTCCGGGTTTCACTCTTTGTTTTGATGATTCTTCCTCCGACAGCTGCATCAAGCGCTTAATGTACATAGAAGCCTTCAAGAAATTAGGCACAGGCTAAATCACCAACCTGTGTATGTAGACAGTTGAAGATGGGCAACCCATCTATGGCAGAGCGTATTCTTACATGGTCGGCACGCCTCAGGCTGCCTCACTCTGTGTTCTCCTCTAATGTTGTTGTTGTGAACTGCATATTGGTTGTGTCAGAAGTGGCTGAACATAGCCTAACCCAAACAGGACACAGCATTTGGTTCCAAGACACTGAAAGGCTGGACAACACTTCAATTACCATGTCAGATTACACAGGAACGCCACTGAAATTCATAAACATAAACGCAATTTCAACAGGAAAGAAGAAAGTTTAAAAATAAGTAGGGCCTGGTTTCCTGTCCTGAAAAACACAAAAGGCTCTACAGCTGACAGTAACACTACAGATAAGATTAGAATTTCAACAGCTATTCCACACATGAAAGAACTTCCTCAGGAAACAGGAAACCTCCTCAGGAAACATAGACAAAAGAACCTCCTCGGGAAAGCTCCTCCATTAGCGTGTTCACAGCCTGGAGAACTCCTACAAGATAATGACTCAGCCCTACCCCGCCTTCCTGAGTAGATATAAATTACCTGCCTACCATTTTTCTGCTCACCTTGACACAGAGAGCACTCCATCTTTCTGTGTTATACCTCTAAGGATGCCAGTCACAGCTACCAGTGAAACGTCAGGTCCTACAATGCCACGACCACGGCCACACAACCCGGGAAATCTACAGCAACTAATGAACTCCGGCCGTGAAAGCCTTCAACAGCGTAATGTATATTGGTTCTTTGCAACCATTCTATTGATCCTTCTTATTTTTCACTACTTGAATTATATTTTGTGCGCTCTTTTGTCCACGTTGTTTGTGCAGTGTATTCTTGCCCTGTGATCATATTGCACTGCGACATCACTATTGTTTATTACTGATTCGGGGGACGGAGCCTGGGGGAGATAGGGGGCTTCAGTGGGGCCCAATGCCACAGAGTCCCCCCTCCACAGCATCCCTTTTCTCTAAGGGGAACTGATCTCTGTAGTCTGGAGGTGAGCTGTCATTCCGGGGGCTCCCCAGGTCCCGCCTGGAGGGTGGCATCCCTACCCATGAACGATGTGGCTCTCCCCACCTTGCTGTGTTCGGCTTTCAGTGGGAGAGCTGCCGACCAAGCATCCCGTCCGTTTGTTCGCACCCAGTTTACAACACAAAACCCCCGTAAAAGGTGCGAGCGAGGCCCTTTTGGAGTTTTATCGCCTCGACACAAAAATAACAACTTGTTGTTCAAAGTAATATTCCTGAAAATGTTGGAGGCTATTAAAGTTCTTCCAGCCGGTTTTCAAAATAACATTTCATCTCCCACTAAAGGGCCCGCTCGGCAATGACATTTAAACAGCTCGGTTATTGAAGATAGCAACGCAGTCACTGGAGCATATTTCCGCATTAGTATCATCGTGCTCCCATGATATACAATAATCTCTGGCAATTAGTCCAGGAGGGGCTGTTAGATCTGGGAATCGCTAATTTATTGTGGTCGAGGTGTGTCTGCCGTGCGTGCGATGAGTCGCATCCCGGGGGGTTCTTAGCGACGGGTACATAGATATCGAGAGCAGGTCGGTGGGGCTGCAGAAAACCGAGAGCTGACTTTGCTTCAATCCAGAAACATTTATTATATATTTGCTTAAGACGTTTTTACTGTTCTTTGCTATTTCGGCATTGCACATGTGGGACTGAATGAGAAATCAGTGAAATAGGATTCCTGCGGAGTTTCCATCAAGGTTTGCTTCGTTATCACAGTTTCTGGGTCCGAACGGCTTTATGGGCGATGCCCTTGATCGTTGTCATAGGGCACTTTCACGCTGCTACCTTATCCTTATTTTTTTCTCTGTTGCTGTCTGTTTCCCTGGCACAAGGTGGGAATGGAAATTTTAGAGAGTTTAAAAGGAGGAGGAGGGGAAAGGGAAGTCAGGCCTTAAAAGGAATGCACTGCAGAAGTTCCCAGCTTATTCTGCAGAGGCAAAGCAGCCCTTTCCACCCACCTAACCTTGTTGCTAGGAGACCAGACCTGCAAGGAGAGCTCAGCTTTGCAGAGGCAGTGCCATGTAAGGGAACAGCCTGAGCAGCAGTGTTCCCTCTAAGTTGAGTTAGTGTGAGCTAGCTCACAGTTTTTCAGCCTCCAGCTCACAGATTTTTGTCTTAGCTCAGGATGAATGGCTCCAGAGCAAACTAATGTATGCAGTAGCCAAACTGCTTGTTCACAACTTTAATGCCAGTAGCTTACAAAGCAGAATTTTTGCTCACAAGACTCCATGGCTCAGAGGGAGCATTGTTGGGCAGCCAGCTGATAGATATATCCCATCAAAGGGAAACCTCTGATCAAAAGTAGTTTGGAAAACCACAAGAACCCACAGATTAGTGCTCGAAAGGTACACGCGCAAAAAAACCCCAACTGTATTTTGGCAGCCAAACCAAGTAAAAAAACCCTTTTGAAAGTGACCTTAGATGAAACCTGATGAATTAGGTCCTCTGTGTTCCAAATGTGAAGCTGAGGCAAAGAGAAAGGGACTTCTTTGCATTGCCAGCTCTGGACTGGGAAATTCCTGGAGATTTGGGGTGGAGCCTTGGGGAGGGCGGGGTTTGGGGAGGGGAGGGGCCTCAGTAGCCCGAGGAGTTTTAGCCCTTAGCGGGTGCTGTTTATCACCACAAAGGTCACTTTGCCCAAGAGAGCTCTCTCAGCCCCACCTGCCTCACAGGGTGTCTGTTGTGGGGAGGGGAAGGGAAAAGGAGTTTGTAAGCCACTCTGAGACTCCTTCAGGTAGTGAAGGGCGGGGTATAAATCCAATCTCCTTCTCCTCCTTCATCTAAATAATTCAATAAAAGCACATAACAAACAATACCAGAGGAGGGCCAATAACCTTATTGGGGAGATATGCCAAACAAAGCAAAGAAGATTTCACCCTCTGGCGGAAGACACCAATCGAGGGAGACGGATGAATCTCCCTGGGGAGGGTGTTCTGAAGTTTTAGTGCCACGACCGGAAAGTCCCTTGCTTGGTTCACCACCTGTCTAGCCTCGGGGGGGGGGGGGCAACCAAAGCAGGACCTCTAAAGATGACTGGAGTGAGCCCATGGGAGGATGCAGAGATTTTCAGCGTGCTCTTTTTAATAAGAGGAAATCCCAGTTAGTTAGAAGGTACCACAGCAACGCGCAGACTGTGCTAGACCTTTTCTTCTGGTTGCATAGACCGTTGTGTTTTTTATGTAAAGGAAATTTGATTTATTTAGAGCCAGTAAAAGAGAGGGAGAAGAAATGTACGTGTGCCATCTGGAGCTCTTTGAAGTACAAACAAAATAAAGATGTAGTAGGATGTCCTTCACCTGCCTTCTAAAGTGATGCAACCCTCTGTGCCTTCAGGTCAAACTTCACCAGCCCCTGCAGTGGACACGCTTTCAAGTTCCAGCACAATTCCCCGTGCATTCTCTGTCTCCCTTCCGCCATCACCCAGTAAAGCATTCATAGTGGCTGCATTTCTGATATTTGAGAACGGCTTTTGAGCCTCACTTAATCTTTTTCTCCAGTCTGAGAAGGCCCATTTCCCAAGTCTAATCTTGGTGGGTTTATTCCAAAGGTCAACCATGTTCAAGCAACCATGCCATGAAATTGTCAAGGAATAAAAGGAGGATGGAAATCGGAACATTTCCAGCAAGCCTGACCTGAAAGGGGACGCTTGTTTGATAATATCATAATGCTTCTTAAGGTGTCCGAGGTGACGATAACCAGAATTACAGCACACATCCCGGGACACGTGGGGAGTTTAGATGAGAAAAAAAAGTTGGGCATGGAACAGTTCCTGCCTAGGCAGGATATAAATCGAAAGTAATTAATAAATAAATAAATAAATAAATGTTCCGTGGGACTGGAAGCAAGAAGGAAAACAACTGCGTACAACAACGCTAATATGATCTAGAAAATTTTCATTAAGCAAATAAAAATGCAGCGCATAATACAAAATTGATTGTGCCTAGTTTTCATTCATTCAACAAAGTGTCCGGATTATTATCTTTGTTTCGGGTATCTTCTTCCAGAATATAATGATAATGATATTGTAAAACTTCAGGTTCGGAATATCTGAGTTGTTCAGTCGGCTTCTACATTCATTCCAAATTGTTGCAAAGTACTGAAGGAATATGTTGTCGAAGGCTTTCACAGCCGGAGTTCATTAGCTGTTGTAGATTTTCCAGGTTGTGTGACCGTGGTCTTGGCACTGTAAGCTGCTCTGAGACTCCTTCAGGCAGTGAAGAGCAGGATATAAATCCAATCTCCTTCTCCTTCTCCTCCTCCTCCGTAGCATGTAACACCTCCAAATCTTTGTTCCCTGCTTGAAGAAAGGGGGGTGCTTGACCATCCCTTTGTCTGTCCTGCTAGAGCTATTAGGATATGTATACAGGTAAACTGGAAAGCAGTTAGACTGATGTCCCCCTTCTTACCTGTTCTCTGTCCAGAAGGAAAAAAAAATATTTTAAAACTTCCTGGTCAAGCTTTTGCTCATGTCAGACCTCCGAGGGAAAAATGTATTTCTTCACAGAGCAAAATGACTTGTCCTTTTTTGGCTGAAGCACTGAAATGAAACGAGATTGCTAAATATGCAAAAATGTGTCTTCATCAGGGACAGGTTAAAGGGACATTTGGGAAAAAACTCAACAGTCTCCAGATTATTCTGTATTCTTAAGTGTGTTTGAGATGAGCCGAGAGACAGGAGGTCAGGGAGTTCAAATGCTCACTTGCCATAATTTTGCCCCTGCCTGTTCAAGTTCAGGTTCACTCCATAGGAAGGTCAGGATTTGCCTTCCGACCAGAATAAATTCCAATTAGTTCGTATTTTGACTTCAGACCATGCGCACAGTATCTTATGCTTAGCACAGTGAGAGGTGAAGAGAGGGGAGAGACAACCAAGTGTGTGATGAGTGTGGGGCGGGGCACCCATATTTCAATTCAGGAGTTGACATACTTTATTTAAGAATTCCATCTGTTCCCACTCAGTGACCTGCAAGACCTGAGTTCAAGTCCTACCATGGACTCCTTCTGTGGCCTTGGGCAAATGATTATATATCTCAGCCAGTTGCAGCCAGTGGGAATTCACTTTAGCCCTGAGCCCTCAAAAAGGGCGAGATTAAAAGTCAGACAGGCAGACAGATAGGTAGATAGATAAAGATATTTATCTATATTGATAAAAATGTAGGCATAGTTAGAACCCTGTATTAAACTGATGCTCCTTCCTTCCTTAGAATCATAGACTCAGAGAGTTGGAAGGGGCCATACAGGCCACCTAGATCAGCCTACAGCTTCCCTGACAAGTGTTTGTCCAGTCACTGCTTAAAAACTGCCAGGGAGGAGGAACGCCCTCCCTCCCTCCTTTCCTTCCTTCCTTCGATGTTGTAAGTGGCTAGTAAGATATTTAGTACATTAAATGATTCAGACAATGCACAGAGTTGTAAATGTTGCATAATTTCTACTCTTGATAAAAATGCATGTTTATAGGGAGGATAGACACATCGTGAGAGGCAGGGTTCACCCACCTGCCCAAACTCTGGGGATCCGCAAATGGATCTCGAAACATTTCAGCCATGAAAAGATTCCACTGTGGAGGGACAGGGCCGTGGTCCAGGGGATGGTCCCCTGCGTGGTACCCTAAGTGGAGAAAAAGACAGGCATAACCTGTCTTTTTTCCCTACTGGAGGGAAAAGCAGTTAGGGGTTGTTTCAAATTGAGGGAACAGTGCAGGGAGAAGAAGAGTTAATGCCAGTTTTGCCAACCTTCTCTAGGCCTTCAATAGAGGCTTAATGTGTGCAAAGGGGCAGCTGAGACTTTTCACAGAGGTAAATAACGTCATCTGGTAAATAATGTGTCCTTAAGCTTCTGTTAATGGGAAGCAGGATTTGAGTCCACTGGCACCCTAAAGACCAACAGGATTTCCAGGGAATGAGTTTTCGAGAGTTGGAAGTTCCCTTTGCCAGCCAGCTTTGACTCTTGCTGGTCTTTGAGTTGCTACTGGACTTGATCCCTGCTCTTTGACTCCAGGCTAGTTCTGACACTATGTCAATGCCTGGTTGCAGTCACTCCCACAACACTCTTGTAGCAGCAGGATTTGTTCATTGAGAGGTAAAGAGATTCCAAGCTTAGACAGATTCTGTGTCGGAACAGGCCTCCAGATGCCAGGTCCGACCCTATACTGAAAGTAGGACATCCCCCATATGTTAACCATCCAATCAGTATTCTCATTCAGCCTGCCAGAGATCTAAGCCTACCTTTGTAGCCACCCCCAACACCTGCAAACTAACAGTTGCATTATCTTACATGCTCCCCGCATTACAAGGTCATGCTGGACGTTGAGGTCATACACTTCCCAGGGTTTCACAGATGTCTGATAAAGGGGCGGGGCATTTTTTCCCTCCCGGTTTCCAGCAACCCTAGTTAATAGTGCCCATCCTCTGGTTCAGTGCTGCAGCTGCATTTTGCAACTGCAATTCATGCGAGAGGCATCAGTCCTCAGACCCGAGCATCTTGGGTCATTTGGCCCTGACCTGAAACCAATTGGGGTTGTGTAACAGGAAAGTTACTGAGCTCTTTGCATCAAGCCTCCCCCCTCCCAGCATCCCACACGTCTGCAGAACGTATGCCTTGCGAAAGCTAGGGACTGAAATTGTGCCTTCTTGTTGTTGTTGCTGTTCAGTCGCACAGTCGAGTCCGACTCTTCACGTCCCCATGGACCAGATCATGCCAGGCCCTCCGGTCTTCCGCCGTCCTCTGAAGTTTGCTCAATTTCATGTTCGTTGCCTCGGTGACACTGTCCAGCCATCTCATCCTTTGCCGTCCCCTCCTTCTTTGACCTTCAGTCTTTCCCAGCATCAGGGTCTTCTCCAGGGAGTGCTCCCTTCTCATTTGGTGGCCAAAGTATTTGAGCTTCAGCTTCAGTCTCTGGCCTTCCGGGGAGCAGTCAGGGTTGATTTCTTTTAGGATTGACTGATTTGATCTCCTGGCAGTCCAAGGGACTCTCAAGAGTCTTCTCCAGCACCATAATTCAAAAGCATCTATTCTTCGGCCCTCGGCCTTCCTTATGGTCCAACTCTCACAGCCATACATTACTACTGGGAATAACAATGTTTAGACCATACGGACTTTTGTTGGCAGGGTGATGTCTCTGCTTTTTATCATGCTGTCTAGGTTTGCCATCGCTTTCCTCCCCAGGAGCAGGGCATCTTTTAATTTCACGGCTCCAGTCACCGTCTGCAGTGAACTTGGATCCCAGGAACGTGAAGTCTGTCCCTGCTTCCACGAGTTTCCCTTCTATTTGTGTACCTTCTTACTCCTACACAAGTGCAAACAAAGGGCCTCTTCTAGGGTCACCGGCTCCAGGCGGGGAGATTCCTGGAGATCTGGGTGTGGAGCCTGGAGTGGAGTGGCTGGGATTTCGGGAGGGGCCTCAGCAGGGTAGAACGGCACAGAGTCCACCCTCCAAAGCAACCGTTTCCTCCAGAGGAACTGATCTCTGTTGTCTGGAGATGAGCTGTCATTCCAGGAGGTCGGCAGGCTCAAGAAGAGATGAAGAGAAGAGAAGAAGAGATTGGGTTTATACCCCGCCCTTCACTCGGAGTCTCAGAGCGGCTTACAAACTCCTTTCCCTTCCCCTACCCACAATAGACACCCTGTTTGAGGTAGGTGGGGCTGAGAGAGCTCTTTCGAGGACTGCTCTTTTGAGAACAGCTGTGCCAGAACTATGGCTTGCCCAAGGTCATCCAGCAGCTGCAAGTGATGGAGTGGGGAATCAAATCCCAGATTAGAGTGCGCACACTTAACCGCTACATCAAACTACCTTCTCCTGCAGCCACCAGTGAAGGAACCGCTTCAGGAAAGAAACTCCTCCAGTGAGTGAGCGAAAAAGAACGGTTTGGGGGGGCAGGTCCTCATTTTTACACACCAGGAAAAGCAGCCGTGGCCTCAAACGGCAGACTGCAGCCTCAGTTTGCGTACCGGAGAGACGGCGTACCTTCTGCATGAACCTCAAGAGTTTCTCATTGAATCCACGGGGAATACCTGCAAGGGGGGGGGTTTGTAATCCTTCTGTAGCTTTTTCCTTAAATTAAGACTGACCTGAGAGCCCCGTCTGTGGCTTTGACGCGGCTAAGGCAGGCCTGTAGCCAGGATGTTTAAATTCGGGGGCCCTTAAATAAGCCGGGGGGCACCCTGTGCACACACCCAAGGGAGCATTGCAAATAAAATAAGAAATTGGAAGGGGGGCTGGATAGGAAGTTGGGGGGCCTTGGCAGTAAGTCAGGGGCGAGGCCCCAAGATGGCCCACTGTAGCTACGGGCCTGGGCTAAGGTATCTTGAAACCTGAGTGAAATGTGGACATCTTAGGCACCTTTGAAGCTTTTCAAGAAGTGTTCCCTTCATTTTTTTTTTTTTTTTGGAATATTAAACCCACTCAAACATGACTGTGGGTGTTGTAGTAAGTATCCAGTGAAGGGAGCTCTGACTCTCAAAGGCTTACAATGTGAAAAACGTGTTGATCTCTGAAGAGCTACAGTATCAAATCTAGCTCTTCTCTTTTCCCATGATTTTTAAGGTCTGGACTGTTCTTGTTAACAAACAAGGCCACTGTGGTATAGTGGTTAAGAGTGCGGACTCCTCCACATGCAGCTGCTGATGTGACCTTGGGTCAGTCACAAGTTCTCTCAGAGCTGTTCTCTCACAAGCAGTCCTCTTGAGAGCTCTCTCAGCCCCACCTACCTCACAGGGTGTTTGTTGTGGGGTGGGGAAGGGTGGGGTATAAATCCAATCTCCTCCTCCTCCTCCTCCTCCCTCCTCCTCCTCCTCCTCCTCCTCCTCCTCCTCCTCCTCCTCCTCCTCTTCTTCTTCTTCTTCTTCTTCTTCTTCTTCTTCTTCTTCTTCTTCTTCTTCTTCTTCTTCTTCTTCTTCTTCTTCTTCTTCTTCTTCTTCTTCTTCTTCTTCTTCTTCTTCTTCACTTTGGCTTGGCAAAACAGTCAGGAATAGAATTGAACCCCATCAGGATATCAGGATCCAGTTCCAGCGTAGGTGGATTTTTTCCAGCTTGCTTTAGTGTTCCAAATTTTATTCCTGCAATTTAATAAAAAAATGAAAGGGGGAAGGGACTGGGAGATGACCCAAACCCGTAGGAATCCAGACCTTCCGGCTCACCAGGGAAGCTTGCAATTTGCTTCTTGGCTCTGCATGTTATCAGACAGGTCCTTGAAACACAGGCAGGAAGATTTTCACCGTTCAGCCCCACAACTAATTACGCGTTTCTCTGAGAGCGTTGCTAACAAGATGCTGAGTCAGCCATTGGCGCCGGCTCTCCGTTTCCTCTTTGGGGGCTCGTTCTACTAACACCCGAGTATACATGCCTTTGCAGAATGAATTCCTTTGACTTCAGAGTTTTTGTTTCCGTTTGGAAAGGGAAGCAATGGCTCCACAGCAGGGGTCCCCAGCACAGTGCCCGTGGGCGCTGTGACCCCGACAACACCTTTTCTGGCATTTTCAGGAAGTGGGCAAGGCCAGTTAGGGCTTTTGCTCAGCAAGGCTTCTGACTGGCTAAAGGTAAAGGTAAAGGTTCCCTTGCTCGAAAGCCAGTCGAATCTGACTCTAGGGTTGTGGTGCTCATCTCCGTTTCAAAGCCGAAGAGCCAGCGCTGTCCGAAGACATTTCCGTGGTCATGTGGCCGGCATGACTAAACACCAAGGTGCACAGAACGCTGTTACCTTCCCTAGGTAAAGGTAAAGGTTCCCTTGCTCGAAAGCCAGTTGAATCTGACTCTAGGGTTGCGGTGCTCATCTCCGTTTCAAAGCCGAAGAGCCAGCGCTGTCCGAAGATGTTTCCGTGGTCATGTGGCCGGCATGACTAAACACCAAGGCGCAGGGAACTCTGTGACCTTCCCACCGAAGTGGTACCTATTTATCTACTTGCAATTTCTTGCTTTCGAACTGCTAGGTTGGCAGGAGCTGGAACTAGAGACGGGAGCTCACTCCGTCATGCGGCACTCTCGGGTCTCGAACTGCTGAACTACCGACCTTCCACAGCCTGCAGTTCAGCGTCTTAACCACTTGAGCCACCGCAGCTCCTTCCCTACTGGAGTTTTAATTGTTGCCTTTGGCAGTGGTTGCCACCACAGCACAAGCGTCTTCACTGTGCGACTGAAGTTAAGTTGTGGCCATCATTTTGTGGCAGGCTCCATCTCCTGCAGCAGTTCCTTTGTGGCTGCCATTTTGTGACTGTGCCCACCACGCCGTTTCGGAATTCCAAAGGTGCCTGCAGGCTCAAAAAGTCTGAGGACCTTTGTTGCGTAGAGAGCATTTGTAATTCTGGGAGGTCTCCAGGCCCCACCTGGAGGCTGGCAACCCTCAGGGCACTAGCTTTCTTTCAGGTGTCCCTGCTCAGCCCCCGAGTTGCAAGATCACTGCTGGCCTGCCCTTCTGTCTGAGGGAGCTTGGATGACCTTGGCTTGTCCCAGACTCATTTGTCTGGGCAAAGAGAGACGTCAGCTGGCTGGCTTGGTTTAGGTGGTTTTACCAAGCGTGGCGCGCTTTCCAAGCCCACACGCCCGTGCCCTCAACCTATAAGAACAACTTCCAGCATCCCACGATGACCGGTTAGAAACCAACTTGACTCCGCGCTCATCCGTGGGAAGTTTGTGCTGCCGGCAGGCCCTTGAACGCTTGTTGATGGGACGTAATCACCCCTCGTTGAGTGCTCCTGCCGATACATCACCTTGAAGTGACAGAACTTCTATTGCTTTAACGGGTTTATCTCTTTAAGCTTCCATTTGTCGAAGGCCTGTCCGCTTTTATTGAACCCTGAATGGCGGCAGGCACAGCCGGCATTTCATCACGGATATGAAAGGAGTCGATAGGAAAGGAGTTGATTCGCACGATCGACGCCATTTTTTAACCATACTGGGAGAGTCCTGCGTTCCTGCTCTACGCAAGCAACGTCCTTTCCGTGAAGAAATATTCTGGTTGTTCCCCCTCGAAGACAGAAGATGGCACTTAATCGAAGACGTTTGAAATTCTCGGCTGTGCAAAAGGAATATTAAAGCAGCAGAATGTTCAGGCCGCCATGAGATAGTGTAAGGCCCCCCAACCTTCCGTAAGAACGTAAGAGAAGCCAGTGTTGGATCAGGCCAAAGGCCCATCCAGTCCAACACTCTGTGTCACACAGTGCCCAAAAATACCAGGTGCCATCAGGAGGTGCACTAGTGGGGCCAGAACTCCAGAAGCCCTCCCACTGTTGCCCCCTCCAAGCACCAAGAATACAGAGCATCCCTTGCCCCAGACTGTGAGTTCCTATCTATACCTTGTGGCTAATAGCCACTGATGGACCTCTGCTCCATATGTTGATCCAATTCCCTCTTGAAGCCGCCCATGCTTGTAGCTGCCACCACCTCCTCTGGCGGTGAATTCCATGTGTTAATCACTCTTTGGGTGAAGAAGTACTTTCTTTTATCCGTTCTAACCCGACCACTCAGCAATCTCATGAAGTGCCCACGAGTTCTTGTATTGTGAGAAAGGGAGAAAAGTACTTCTTTCTCAACCTGCTCTATCCCATGCATAATCTTGTAAACCTCGATCATGTCACCCCTCAGCTGTCATTTCTTCAAGCTAAAGAGCCCCGAGCGCTTTAACCTTTCTCATAGGGAAAGTGTCCTAACTCTTTGATCATCCTAGTTGCCCTTTTCTGCACTTTTTCCAATGCTATAATATCCTTTCTGAGGTGTGGTGACCAGAACTGTACACAGTATTCCAAATGAGGTTGCACTGTTGAATTATACAGGGGCATTATGATACCAGATAATTTGTTTCCAATTCCCTTCCTAATAATCCCCAGCATAGTGATGGCCTTTCTTATTGCAGTTGCACACTGTCTCGACATTTTCAGTGAGCTATGTACTATGACTCCAAGATCTCTCTCTTGGTCAGTCCCTGCCAGTTCAGACACCACCAACGTGTATTTATAGTTAGGATTTTTGGCTCCAATGTGCATCACTTTGCATTTGGCCACATTGAACCCCATTTGCCGTGTTGACGGCCTCTCGCCCATCCTTGACAGATCCCTTTGGAGTGCCTCACAATCCTCCCTACTTTTCACCACCCTGAACAATTTTGTGTCATCTGCAAATTTAGCTACTTCACTGCTTACTCCCAACTCCAAATCATTAATGAAGAAGTTAAAAAGCATCGGACCCAGTACTGATCCCTGTGGTACCCCACTGCTTACCACCCTCCACTGAGAAAATTGCCCATTTATACTCACTCTCTGTTTCCTATTAATTAGCCAGTTTTCGATCCACAAAAGGACTTGTCCTTTTATCCCATGACTGTTGAGCTTACTTAGGAGCCTTTGATGAGGAACTTTAGCAAAAGTTTTCTGTTTTTAGAAACTGAGTGGAGGTTTTGCACAGGAGGGCATCTGACTGGCAATCAGAGATCTGAGTGGCTATGAGGATTTTAAAAAATGTTTAAGTGGAGTGGTAGGTGCCACCACAATGTTGGTTTTATCCTCTCTGTCGCTCCTCTTTCCCAGTTAATTTTTGTGCTTGGACTTCCTCTTGGTGCGTGTGCGTGTGAGAGGGTGTGCATGGCTCCGCCTCTAGCAGCAGCCATTTTATGGCTTGCTCAGCCTCCCATGGCAGCCATTTTGTGGTTACCGCCCACCATCCTCTGCCAGAATTCCGAATGTGCCCACAGGCTCAAAAAAAGGTTGGGCCCCCCTTCTTAGTGGTTGAACTAGGATCTGGGAGACTCTGGTTCAAATCCCCACTCTGTCATAGAAGTAGGGTTGCCAGCCTCCAGATGGGGCCTGGGGATCCCCCCAAATTACAGTTCTTCTGCTGCCTACAGAGGTCAGTTCCCCTGGAGAAAAGGGATGCTTTGGAGGGTGGACTCTGTGGCACTGTACCCCACTGAGGTCCCTATCCTCTCCAGGCGCCATCCCCATATCTCTAGGAGTTTCCCAGCTTGGATCCTCAACTCTACCAACCCATCCCCCACCAGTTTGGTGTCGTTAAGTGTGTGGTCTCTAATCTGGGAGAACCGGGTTTCATTCCCCACTCCTCCACTTGCAGCTGCTGGATGACCTTGGGCAAGCCATATTTCTGATAAGAGCTGTCCTTGAAAAAGAGCAGTTTGTGTCAGAGCTCTCTCTGCCCCGCCTACCTCACAGGGTGTCTGTTGTGGAGAGGAGAAGGGAAAGGAGTTTGTAAGCCGCTCTGAGACTCCTTTGGGTAGTGAAGGGCGAGGTATAGATCCAACTCTCTTCTTCTTCTTCTTCTTCTTCTTCTTCTTCTTCTTCTTCTTCTTCTTCTTCTTCTTCTTCTTCTTCTTCTTCTTCTTCTTCTTCTTCTTCTTCTTCTTCTTCTTCTTCTGTGGCCAGGGGAACCCGGCAACCCTACAGATGCTTCCTCAGGTGCCCTTGGGCCAGTCACACACTTGCCACCTAACCCACTCCCTAGGTTTGTTGTGAAGATAAAATGGAAGGGGGAGAATGAGTTTGTATTCAGCTTTGGGGTCCCTATTGGGGGAGAGAGGTGGGACGTGAGTCCAAAAATGTGGTGGCCCACCCAGTAGTCCATGATCTTGATCCCCTCTTGAGCCTTGCGACTCAAAACTCGCCTTCCTTTTCATAATTCTGTTTCTGCCAGGTATCTATTGATTAGATTCTTTTTTTTAAAGTTGCCGCTCACCCAAAGGGTCTCGTGGCGACTTACAGCATTAAAACCATTTAGATAAGTTAAAAAAAAAACCCTAAAAGCAGATAATATAAAATATTAAAGTGTTAAATTGTTAAAATATGTGGCTAGCACCATCCCACTGACAAAACCCAAATGTGTGGATTGCCCTCCAAAGGCCAACCTAAGAAATTTGGCCTTGCGTGCCCTGCAGAAACTAAACAAACCTTGGCAGGGCATGGGTGTCATTCTGCAGGGTTGTAGCCCTTTCCCTGATGAAACTGAGAAGGCCCTTTCCCTGGTGAAAGCTAACCGAGTCATCCTGGGGCCAGGCACCTGCAAGAGATCCCTAGAGGATGACCAAAGGGAGAGCCGGGGGGTGGGTTGTAACGTCCCATGAGTATGAGGGTCCCAGACCATTAAGGGCTTTAAAGGTTAACCCGAATCCCTTGAATTGGATCTGGAGACCAATTAGTAGCCAGCCGCAGAAATGGAGTAATATGAGCTGACCGTTACATGGACCATTACCTAGTAGCTGCATCCTGGACCACCTGCAGTGTCCAAAGAGTCTCCAAGGGCAGCCCTACGCACAGCAAATTACAGTAGTCCAGTCCAGGGGTGACCATTACATGGATCAATGTGGCAAGGTCCGACCCAGATAAATAAGGAGCCAGCTGATGGGCCTGGTGTAGGTGGGAAAATACCGGCTATGCTACCGTGGACATTTGTTTACCCAAGGTTTGTGCTGAATCCAACCACATCCTGAGACTCTTTACAGAGTCTATAGCTGTCAGGTATGCCCCCCCCCCCCGGTATGTTGAAGCCCTGCTCCCTGGAAATCCCACTGAGTTTTCCATCCACCTGCACACTTTAAGCTGCCCTTTTGCCTCCACAAAGGCTCGAAACTTGAATTCTCAAGATTCTGCATCTGGCACGTTCACAGGACGGTACCCCACGACCTTAATCCAGCACAAACGTTTTCCATCATACCTTTCCGTCTGTATTATAGCCGCCACCATCTATCACTGCGCTGGGAGTGATGAATGAAACACTTTGCAGCCTTGTAAGCTATTGATTAGAAGGTGGAAAATGTTTTATAAACTTTGCAAAAGAGGGTTCTCCCCTTCCCTTAATGTCAGAAATGATCTTGGGGTTGAGACTGTGGGATCTATGGGGGGGTGGGGGTGGTGGTAGCAATTTCACGTCTTTTAAATGATCGGTTTCACTTTGATGCGTTTCCCAAAAGTACAGTTGGTTCTCTTCAGAGGTTTTTTGGTAAAGGGGGGGAACCCTGGGGGCGAGAGGGATGTTCAATGGAGCTCCTGTCCTTTTAGCCTTGATTCAGTGAGTGGATTTGGTACCCCCCCCTTTGTTAATGGCCCTTTTCATTTGTAAAATAAATTCGGCTATTTTATCGGGCCTGTTTTTGTTAGCAATCGGTGGCATAAATTCTCGTCCTGGCGAGATTGGGATGGGTATTACAGCACAGCGGTTGTCCAATTAAGCGGAGGATTGCTTGCAGAAAAAAAAAATACAATAATTCCACGCAGCTTTTATTTTGCCAGTCCTCTGTTGCATTAGAGGGCCGTCCATCTGTCTGTGTGTGTGTGCAGATTTCTTGCTCTGGGAACATATTCTTTTCTCCCTTGCTATTTAACCAGCTGTGAATCTCTGACTTCTGGGGACGCGGAGAACAAAGGGCACCTGCCGTCTCACAGACCGAGATTCCTTTTCAGGCTCTTTCCTCCCAATGTCCCACAAAGAGAAGATTGGTCCCTTTCTTTCCCCTCCCGTAGTGAACTGGAAGCTTAAATGTACAGGAGTGTGAAAGCAAAAAATGAGAGCACCGTTTCCGCAGGGGTCTGTCTTCATGCCCACTGAAAGGAATTGGAAATGAACTTCTGGATGCGAGTCGCAGCTCTGTTTTGATATCTGTGTAGTGTCGGCAGGAGATCGGGCTGGGTTGTAACCAGTGCTCCCTCTAAGCCGTGGCGTCTTGTGAGCGAAAATTCTACTTTGTGAGCGACTGGCGTTGAAGTTGATGAGCGAGCGATTTGGCTGCTGCGTAGATTAGTTTGATCTGGAGCCATCTTTTCCTGAGCTAAGACAAAGATGTGTGAGCTGGAGGCTAAAAAAACTGTGAGCTAGCTCACACCGACTCAGCTTAGAGGGAACACTGGTTGTAACCTCTTTGTCCTTATTTTTAAACTTTTTCGACTTTTCGGAAAACCTGTAGAAGTCTTCCCTCGTGGCCCCACGGTGCAGATTTTTTTATTTGTATCCAGGGTCCAGGTTCAGAATTAAATTTATTTATTTATTTATTTTGTTAGACTTAGAATCATAGAATGTTAGAGTTGGGAGGGACCTTGCAGGTCATCTAGTCCAACCCCCTGCACTCTGCAGGAGCACAGCCGAAAGACAGCCCTGCATACCTACAACATACCCAAAAGACGGTTGTCCAGCCTCCGCTTGAAAACGTCCAATGTAGGAGCATCCACCACCTCCCAAGGCAGACCGTTCCACTGCTCAACCACTCTTACAGTTAGGAAGTTTCTCCTGATATCTAGCCGGTAACGACTCCCTCATGATTTCCACCCATTAGATTTATCCCGCCCTCCCCACATTGGAGGCTCACGGCAGGTACCAGCATATAGGTCTACAGTAGTGCAGATTTGCAATGAAAACAATTCATAATTTACAAGTGAGATCTGCAATTTATGTAGATGTACACTTTATAACACTTTATAACAGCCCCTTTAAAATCAAGAAGATCACCATGGACTAAAACAAGAAGGTGACTCAACGGATAATATCGTGGTCTCTTCCGGCTTCTAGGAACTGCGGTCACTGGATAGACCTTTACATTTTTTTAAAAAAGTGTCACACCTCTTCACTTCCTCCATTTCTTTAGTTTCTGGTGGTGATGGAAGTGGTTAAAGGTAAAGGTTCCCTTGCTCGAAAGCCAGTCAGATCCGACTCTAGGGTTGCGGTGCTCATCTCCGTTTCAAAGCCGAAGAGCCAGCGCTGTCCAAAGACGTTTCCGTGGTCATGTGGCCGGCACGACTAAACACCAAGGTGCACGGAACGCTGTGACCTTCCCACCGAAGTGGTACCTATTGATCTACTTGCAATTTCTTGCTTTCGAACTGCTAGGTTGGCAGGAGCTGGAACCAGAGACGGGAGCTCACTCCGTCATGCAGCACTCTCGGGTCTCGAACTGCTGAACTACTGACCTTCCACAGCCTGCAGTTCAGCATCTTAACCACTTGAGCCACCGCAGTCCATGTGGTTAGGCACAGAGTATTCCTGAATTTTTCTGCTCTTTCTTGGCATGTTCCCTGCCGTCGACTGTTTCCAAGTAATCAGAGGTTAACTGATTCAACAGCTGTCTTTCTCATTGCTCTTCCGTCGCTTCTCCTCTAACTCTCCTCTGTATTTATATTTATGGTAACCTCTTGAAATGTTGTGAGCAGGTCCCTAGGTTTCGGATTTGTGGCAACGCCTCCGGAGCTTCTCTTTCTCTTTCTGGGTAACGCATCTTTCCCATTCCCCCCGTAATTGGCAATGTGGCTGTGTCGGATTGCATTTCCGTCGCGGCCGCGTTGTGGGACCAGAGGGTCTCCGAGCGTCTTAACTTCAGGCGTCGAGCTGAGTTTATCTCATCTTCGCTTCGCGGGGCAATCTAGCCTTTGCCAACAGCCTTGCTTCCTCTTCATCTGCTTTAACACTTTGGAATTTTATATCGCGTCGCCAATAGCACCTGCTTAGAAGCGAGGTGGCTTTTTGCATATCAAGAGAAGGGAGCGGGTTCCGTTTGCGGTTCAGATCCCAAATTGGGCATGCAGGTGGGGGGGGGGGAATAGATATTTGTGAAGAGCTCTATAATAGGATTTCAGTCCTTTCATTTCTCTTTCTGTTTAACTGTGTTCCTCTGGGGCCCTTTGAGGGAAATATATGCAAATATGAGAACTGAGCTTCCTGACTGCAGAATCTTTAGCGGATGCAGGTATGCCCATTCACGTAGACCGAGAGACTTGCAAAGAGTTCTTCCGGGCCGTTTCGTACAGAGAGGTGTGTCGTGTGGGGTGGCTTTGTGTAGATGTGTAGATGTGGCTTTGTGTAGACCTCTGTGGGTCTGTAGAATTGCCCTTCTCTGCATGGTCCGACACTTGGGCACAAGAAGGGAGATGATGTGGCGTCTCTTTGTCCGTGCACGCGAGCTCCTGGGGAATGGCAAACAGTGACTTTTAAGGCAGATTTGTTTTTTTCTTTAGTGGCCATTTTCCCCGTTGGCGAGCAAGGATTTAAAATGTCCCTCCGGCAGAGACTAGCTTGCTGTATGGTGTTTCTGCGCAGGTAGGAGCTATGCATGTTTGTGTGTGAGGTGCCGTCAAGTCGCAGTGGACTTCTGGTGACCACGTAGGGTTTTCAAGGCAAGAGACGTTCAGAGGCCATTGCCTGCCTTCTGTGAAGCAGCCCTGGGCTTCCTTGGTGGTCTCCCATCCAAGTACTAACCAGGGCCGACCCTGCTTAGCTTCTGAGGTCTGGTGAGATTGGGCCATCCCAGGCCATCCACACCAGGGCAGAACTCTGCATAGGTACCAAGATTCCCAGGACAAGAAATAAAAGGAAAAGGAAGCCTAAAGGACAAGGAAGTCTAAACATCTCTTTCTTTGTTTTGCTTCGACCACCAGTGGCCACCATGAGGAAAGGGCTGAGGAGTCCTCTTAAAGAATACACACATCTCCTCATCCCGGTCTGTCTCCTGGATTCCACTGGTTGTTTAGGTTCTGATCTAGGCCTTCCCCACAGGAGATCGTGATTTGGAACTACCCAGGGCCTTCTAAGCATTCCATGGATTTGCGTATAGGGTTAACAGGTCTCGCCGTGGCTGC
This sequence comes from Gekko gecko, assembly GCA_029375565.1. Taxonomy (NCBI): domain Eukaryota; kingdom Metazoa; phylum Chordata; class Lepidosauria; order Squamata; family Gekkonidae; genus Gekko; species Gekko gecko. Next base: position 12,936,375 of record JAPDNY010000017.1, on the reverse strand, counting down.
AGTGGGGGACTGGGGGGCTGTTCTGGGGGGGAGATGTCATGTGACATCCCCGGGTGATGACATCACCTGGAAGCAGGGCTTTTTTTGTAGCAGGAACTCCTTTGCATATTAGGCAACACACACCCTAATGCAGCCAATCCTCCAAGGTCTTACAGTCACCCCTGTAAGAAGAGCTCTGTAAGCTCTTGGAGGATTGGCTACCTTAGGGGGTGTGTCACCTAATGTGCAAAGGAGTTCCTGCTACAAAAAGAGCCCTGCCCGGAAGTGATGTAATTGCTCCAGGGACACTCTGATATTTGGGCAATCTCTATGGGTTTTTTCAGCCTGAAACCATAGAGTTTGCCCACATACCTCTCAGGATGTCCCCCCACAATGATGTCACTTCACACAGCGACATTCCTGTTCGGGGTGGTGGGGCTTCCCCCACTGGTCAGCTGGCCCGTGGTGGGCTGAAGCCCTGAAAATCGGGGGTTTCCCCGGCATGTCCGGGAGAATACCAACCCTGTTTGCATAGGACCCTGCCTGTTGGGTCATCTTGGCTCCTCTTGCTTAAAGGACAGAATCTTTTCCAGTTAGTTCTTCCCACAGCCCCAAACTTAACAATAGCCTACCTAACAGAGAATATAAACAAAACATTTTCCGTGTGCCTTACGGGCTAGAGCAGGGGTCCCCAATGTTTATGAGCCTGCGAGCACATTTGGGATGCTGGCATCACAGTGTGGTGGGCACAGCGACAAAACGTCTGCTGCAGGAAGTGGAGCCGGCCCCCAAATGGCTGCCCCGGCTTACCTTCAGTGAAGATCCTTGGGTTGCCACACCAACTTTTAAAAAATCTGCACAGCCAATCAAATCTCCAGTGGCTGATTAGAAGCCTTGCTCGGCAAAGGCCCCACCTGGCCCACAAAACTCTTGGCGAGTGCCAAGAAAAGTGTTGGCAGGCACCCTGGTGCCCAAGGGCACCCAAGTTGGGGACCTCCAGAATAGAGCATAAATCCCAGAGCACATATTCGCATAGCAGACAAATGGAATCCACTTCTGCTTGTACAAAGTCAAGAGAGCTCTTACCGGGCCACTGGGGACTCAGCGCTGAACGGCAGAAACGGGAGTCGCTGTGTGTAGAAATACCTATTTAAATGACGGTCTTGGCAAGATTATTTATTGAATCTTCTGGCTGGAAGACGACTTCGTCAGTTAGATTTCCTGTGGAGTCATACTCTCTCCTTGGTGCCCTCTTAGTGCTCTCCCCACATGCAACTGGGAAAAGGACAGAAATGCTAGTATAATGATAATTTCTGAAGAGTGGGGCTTTTCTTCTGGACGGGATGCGCCGGAACAGAGTTCCGGAACCTCTTTGACAAAATTCTTTTCAAAATGTTTAAAAGTTCATGAGTTTTCAGTATACGGATTGAAAACTGCATTTCCCTCTTGGGAGTTCCGGCACCTCTTTTTCCAGCCCCCCTACCCCACCCCCCGAAAAGCCCTGCTGAAGAGTTTGGCAGGTTACTGGCAGTTGCTATTTTTAACGATTCGATTGTGTGTATTAAAGAACTAACATTATTTGGTATGTTAAAGAACAGAAGTTATTCGGTTTGATTTTGGTTCGTTAATTCCAAGTGCGTATCTCTGTTAAATAAGTGAATAGGCCTATGTACTAGGAACGCACATCGAAGGCGCAGATCCCTTGATCTATATATATGCTAGGTATGTGGGTAATATTTTTATAGCTCTTATGAGGTATTAAGAAATAACTCCACAAAATTCTCTTGACGATATACTGTTTTTTTAACAAAGAGAAAAAGTTTAATCTTGATCAGGGTGTTATACAGATTGATAGAGGAGAAACCCATCTGTGGCTACTAGCAACGGTGAGTAAAGAGAACCTCCTTATTCAGAAGCAGTCATCCTCTGAAAGCCAGTGCTAAAAGGCAACATCAGGGGAGAGCGTCTGCTTTGTGGGGAGGGCGGGGTATAAATTTGATAATAAATAAACAAATATGCCCTGTCCATTGGCCATCCAGAGGAACTGGTTGGCCACTGTGTGAGATGGGATGCTGGACTAGATGGGCCACTGGTCTGATCCAGCAGGACTCTTCTGAGGTTCTTCTCAGGGGAAGGCCTCAGCCTCTGTGCCCTGTTGTTGGCCCTCCAGAGAAACTAGTTGGCCACTGTGTGAGATAGGAAGCTGGACCAGATGGACCTTCACTGGTCAGATCCAGCAGAGCTCTTCTGATGTTCTTATTGGGGTAAGGCCTTGGCCTCTCTGCCCTGTTGCTGGACTAGATGGACCCTCACTGGTCTGATCCAGCAGGGCTCTTCTGATGTTCTTATGAGGGGGAAGGCCTCAGCCTCTCTGCCCTGTTGTTGGCCCTCCAGAGGAACTGGCTGACCACTGTGTGAGACAGGATGGTGGACTAGATGGACCCTCACTGATCTGATCCAGCAGAGCTCTTCTGATGTTCTTATCAGGGTAAGGCCTCGGCCTCTCTGCCCTGTTGTTGGCCCTCCAGAGGAACTGGCTGGCCACTGTGTGAGACAGGATGGTGGACTAGATGGACCCTCACTGGTCTGATCCAGCAGAGCTCTTCTGATGTTCTTATCAGGGTAAGGCCTCGGCCTCTCTGCCCTGTTGTTGGCCCTCCAGAGGAACTGGTTGGCCACCACGTGAGACAGGAAGCTGGACGAGATGGACCCTCACTGGTCAGATCCAGCAGGGCTCTTCTGATGTTCTTCTCAGGGGAAGGCCTTGGCCTCTCTGCTCTGTTGTCAGCCCTCCAGAGGAACTGGGTGGTCACTGCGTGAGACAGGAGGCTGGACTACATGGACCACTGGTCTGATCCAGCAGGGCTCTTCTCATGTTCTTCTGACTGAATCCAAGAGCTGGTCTTTAAACCTGCCTGAATCTTGAATGATTCCCCTTTAGTGAGAGCCATTGTGGTATAATGCAGTAGTTAAGAGTGTCAGCGTAGTATTTGTGAGGTCGTGACTGAGAATGTCACACTAGAGTCTGGGAAGCCCAGGTTCGAATTCCCACTTGTGCCTGGAAGCTCGCTGGGTGAACTTGGGCCAGTCACACCCTCTCAGCCTAACCCGCCTCACAATGTTGTTGTGAGGATAAAGCGGAGAATAGTAGAATGATGTAAACTGCTTTAGATTCTCCTTGGGCAGAAAAGGGCAGGGTACAAATGAATTAAATAAATAAAATATACAAATTAGCGCTCACCGTGTGGCCCATAGGCGTCCGCGGAGCTCCTGCGTACATGGCTTGCCCCGTTCACTTGTCAGCTCCGCATGGAGACTGGGATGCCGCCGGCGTTCTTTATAAATGGTAAGCCAAATTAGTAAACTGTGGATGACAATGTTTGGCCAGCCCTGGGAATAACTAACAGTGAAACTTCGCTCCTGTTTTTGACACAGCAATCAATAATTTAGGCCCTTTCTTTCCCTGGCACAAACACAAAGGGCTGACTTTCGCATGCAAAACAGAGCCGATCCTCCCCCAATTCTTCATACCTGGCCCGTGGCAGGGCACCCTCCCCACACTCAGTATTCACGGTATACACAAAGGCGCCTCTTTTTGTTTGAACAACGCAATGAGTGTGTTTTTTCCGCTACGACCTTAAATAACAAGCTGATCTTACACGGCGGGAGAGTCAGAATAACAATGTCGTTAAGTAGAAAGGCAGACTACGTGACTCCCCACCCCACTCCGCCCCACGGATATTTTCTTCAGGGATGGGGGTGACTCCGTCCCTCCTGCCACGGCACATCAGATGACCGATTGGATTGGGGAAGGGACTTTTTACAGGTAACCCCATCCCATGAAAGCATCCCTCCCGAGACAGGCTTTTCTGCCTTGTTTAAAGGGACGTGCACATAATTCACCCTGTATGTGGCGGCCACAATTGGGGGCATTTTGTGGTGTTTTCCAGATAGGAAGTAGGACAAGTCTATTGAATGCCTGCTATGGACAAATCTGTTCTTTGCACACTTATGTTGGAGCGCAAATTGCAAATCATAATGGATATGTTATGCATCCTGCCTTACATACATAAGTCCTGTCAGTGTTGGGGATATGAGGGGTGCAGGAACTCCGAATGAAGGGTGGGGTATAAATCCAATCTCTTCTTCCTGTTTCCACTGTGTTTTTTTGGGGAGGGAGAGAATCTGGCTTCTCAGTTGGAGAGAGAAAGGTCCTTTCTGCACTAGACCTTAAATCCTGGTTCAACCCTGTCCCCGAACTTACATTCTACACTACACGCGAATTCACCCCTGTAATTATCTCGGGGTATTTTTTGTTTCCACATTACATTGAGGTCATCCCGGTTTCGCCCCATGCTTGTCCCGGGATAAACAGATGCTGTTATAACCAGGGATAACGGCAAGGTATTGTGTCGCGAGTTGAACTCTGAGAAAACCAGGGATGAGATCCAAGTGCGGGGAGAGAGAGAGAGTTGTTCCTAGCCAAAACTCAATTTATTCCATTACACACTCATAAGTCAGAAAACATTTTGACAACACTCTTATATTTCAGTATTCAACACAGAATATTTCAACACCACCCCAATACATAAATAGTGCACTTGTAATTCGATAAAGGATATCCTTGGTTGTTCTGCCAAGACCCATAACCGTGGGTAGTTGATCTGAACAACCGGGAACAAGACTAAAGTCCGACATTATGTACCTTCTTTCACCCATTGAAGCTAATGTAACTGTCAATCAAGTCTGTGATGAGCCTTTGACATACGTCTGACGTATACAGCAAAGTCAGCCCCTTTCTTTCTATCTCTGGGGTCGGGAAAGTCAAGGAAGGCTGGGTTAGGCCAGGGTGACCCACAGAATCGAGGAAGCTAGTTTCTGTGACTCTTACCTATTTAGAATTTGATAGTGACTTCTGACTGCTGTAAAATATAAACATTCCCAGTAGGCAAGAGTCTTGTGAGGCAAAGTCATGTCCAGTGAAGGCCACACACAACACAGAGCGGCGGCCTGAAGCTTCCTGGGAGCAGAACAAAACCAAAGTGTCGATTATATAGGCTAATTATTATAGATATTAAAGTATTATAGGTGCCAAGCGGATGCTCTGCCACTGAGCCACGGCCCCTCTTTGCAGCTCTCCAGGGTCTCAGGTGGAGGTCTTTCCCATCACCTCCTGCTGGTCCTTTCAACTGGAGATGCCGGGGATTGAACCTGGGACCTCCTGCATGCCAAGCAGATGCTCTACCACTGAGCTACAGCCCCTCTTTACAGCTCTCCAGGGTCTCAGGCAGAGAGGTCTTTCCCATCACCTCCTGCCTGGTCCTTTTAACTGGAGATGCCGGGGATTGAACCTGGGACCTTCTGCATGCCAAGCAGATGCTCTACCACTGAGCTACAGCCCCTCTTTACAGCTCTCCAGTGTCTCAGGCAGAGAGGTCTTTCCCATCACCTCCTGCTGGTCCTTTCAACTGGAGATGCCGGGGATTGAACCTGGGACCTCCTGCATGCCAAGCAGATGCTCTACCACTGAGCTACAGCCCCTCTTTACAGCTCTCCAGGGTCTCAGGCAGAGAGGTCTTTCCCATCACCTCCTGCCTGGTCCTTTTAACTGGAGATGCCGGGGATTGAACCTGGGACCTTCTGCATGCCAAGCAGATGCTCTACCACTGAGCTACAGCCCCTCTTTACAGCTCTCCAGTGTCTCAGGCAGAGAGGTCTTTCCCATCACCTCCTGCTGGTCCTTTCAACTGGAGATGCCGGGGATTGAACCTGGGACCTTCTGCATGCCAAGCAGATGCTCTACCACTGAGCTACAGCCCCTCTTTACAGCTCTCCAGGGTCTCAGGCAGAGAGGTCTTTCCCATCACCTCCTGCCTGGTCCTTTTAACTGGAGATGCCGGGGATTGAACCTGGGACCTTCTGCATGCCAAGCAGATGCTCTACCACTGAGCTACAGCCCCTCTTTACAGCTCTCCAGGGTCTCAGGCAGAGAGGTCTTTCCCATCACCTCCTGCCTGGTCCTTTTAACTGGAGATGCCGGGGATTGAACCTGGGACCTTCTGCATGCCAAGCAGATGCTCTACCACTGAGCTACAGCCCCTCTTTACAGCTCTCCAGGGTCTCAGGCAGAGAGGTCTTTCCCATCACCTCCTGCCTGGTCCTTTCAACTGGAGATGCCGGGGATTGAACCTGGGACCTTCTGCATGCCAAGCAGATGCTCTACCACTGAGCTACAGCCCCTCTTTACAGCTCTCCAGGGTCTCAGGCAGAGAGGTCTTTCCCATCACCTCCTGCCTGGTCCTTTTAACTGGAGATGCCAGGGATCAAACCTGGGACCTTCTGCATGCCAAGCAGATGCTCTACCACTGAGCTACAGCCCCTCTTTACAGCTCTCCAAGGTCTCAGGCAGAGAGGTCTTTCCCATCACCTCCTGCCTGGTCCTTTTAACTGGAGATGCCGGGGATTGAACCTGGGACCTTCTGCATGCTGCTGAGCCATAGCCCTTCACCTCCTGAGGGAAGTGTTTCTCAATGTACTTTGAGGCCAGAAGCAAGCCCAATTGGGCAAGAATGGCTGGGGGAGGGCATTTCAGGGAGAAACTCGGGCAGAAACTCTTCTTCCTCCGGCTTTCCAGTTCTCCCCTGCATGCCCGCTTCCATCCCTACATTTGCACTGCTGTATGAAATGGAGGTTTGGGGCATATGTGTTGGGGTCATAATCCCTCCTGCAATAAGTATGCAATTCTCGTGAGATGGCATGCCATGTCTCACCATGTCATGGGGCCCTGACCTCCCCCCACCATAACTTTGTCATGGACAGCGCTAGCAGTCTCTGCAGGGAGCAATTAGGGGCATCCCCAACATGGGGGAAAAGAGGGCCATTGTTCTGCCGGCGGCTAAAGCGTTTGCGCTTGTGAGGTCACACTTTAGTTTGGGGGGAGAGGGAGAGAAAACTGCACCGGTGATTATTTTTAAGTTTCAGATTCCAGCTTGCTGTGAACGTGCCCCAGAAGTACCCCCTCCTCTAATTTCCACTGGAACCCAATTAGGGAAATTGGCCTGTTCTTCGCAGATCAGGGAAATCAAGGCCATATGTTTACCTTGCGGGGAGGCTGGTTGTAGGGAGCGGCGTTGTAAACGTTCCCCCTTTACTTAACAAACATGCACATCTTGGGTCTGCGTGGAGGGAGGCCTGCATTCCATCGGACTTTGGCATATTCTGTGCAAGCAGCACGTAGGGGTGTGTGGTTTTTTTATTAAGCAAATCGGCTTATCTCCAAATCGGCTTATCCGGTTTTGGGCTGCAGCAGCGCCTGAGTCCCGTTATCCACACGGAGGGACAGAACGCTTTGTGTGTGTCCCCCCCACACTTCTGTTTGGCTCCGTGGCAGAGCCTCTGCTTTGCATGCAGAAAGTCCCAGGTTCAATCCCCGGCATCTCCAGTTAAAAGGACCAGGCAGGAGGTGACGGGAAAGACCTCAGCCCGAGAACATGGCTCCCTGGCAGAGCCTCTCCCAAATTCTCCTTTTGACAGGGGCCAGGGGCTCTGCTTTAGCTGATTTTTGTTTCTTTGTCTTTTGCACAACTTTCTCATTTTTATGTCCGCCTCACCGTTCCAGATTTCAGTTCTTTTTAAAGGGAAAACAGTAAACAGACCCTCTCCCTGAACAGTCATCCGTGAACACCCTTTCCCCCGGCATCGTCAAAGGTTAGCTACTCCCTGATAAGTTCTGTGCCCATCTTGTGGGCAGGGGGCGTGAACAGCGAGGTTTGCCAATATCCAGGTGGGGCCTGGGGATCTCCTGGAATTACAGCTGATCTCCAGGCTACACAGGTCAGCTCTCCTGGAGAAAACGACTGCTTTGGTGGGTGGACTGTATAGCATTATACCCCGCAGAGGTCTCTCCTCTTTCGAAATGCCTCCCCCCAGGCCCCACCCCCCAAATCTTGAGGACTTTCCCAAGCCAGAATTGGCAGCCCTGGAGTCTTTCAGAAGCTGGTGGGCTCCCAGCTGTGGGGTTGAACCAGGTGCCTCCTGGCACCCCCTCGTGAGCAGAGGTCTAAGCCTGGTTAGAACGGGAGTCTCCTCAAGGCTGATTGGTTTGTTTGTATGCCCGGGACAAGATTTTCCAGTAAAATGGATGAGGATACGTTCTAGTACTTGAAATCATGGCATGGAATATCATGTGAAGACACTGTGAACAGTAGGTTCTCAAGAGAGATTACCACGGTGCTTCAGTGTGTTTGGATGAAGTGTGAACGAAACGAAAGTCGACTCCGGGGAGTTTCGTCAACCCACTTTTTTCTGCACTTATGGTGTGCTTATGAAAAAAGGAGTATGCATGAAATGTGGATATGTTCATTACTGCTATAAAATAATATTGTTAAACACATTAGAGAAATTGCATTTCATTTTATCCTAAAGCGCTGAGTGTCAGCCTGCTTTCGGGTTTAGAACGGGAGTCTGATAGAGGCAACAGAGTTCTCACAAGGCACTCTTGCGCTCGTGTGGCGTCTCATTGGAACCCGCGCCGAGCTTTTAGCCACACGATTTCATATTTCCAGCTGTAATCGGATCCAGGCCGGGGAAAGCTTCCCAGTTTGATCTTCCTAGTTGTATAAACTGCCCTTTGGTCTCTTGGTTGAGCCGGCAAACCGTCACATGCATCTGAGATGTCCGACTTGACGCGAACTCTGTTTGTACTGCAGCGTCCATCAAAAATTTATCCTTCACCCTCACCTCACCCCCTTTTTTTCGCTATTTCCTCAAACGAAAAGCAGAAATCGGAACATGATCTGAGACTCATCAAAGTTTAATATCTCATCAGTAGCAGCTGGAGGTGGAGGAACGGCAAATCAGAGAGGCGCAAGCAAGACGGGGCTTTAACATGCTTTGCAGGGCTTCGTGGGAAGTCTTGGCAGTGGTGGGATTCCCCTACCATCCAGATGCAGTGTGGTGTAATGGCTAGAGCGTCAGAGGAGGATCCAGGAGAACCGGGTTCAAAATCTCACGCTGCCCAGGAAGTTTGCTGGGGTGGCTTTGGTCCAGTCACGCACTCTCTCAGCCCGGCCTCCCTCACAGGGTTGTCGTGAGGATAAAATGGAAGTGAGGAGATGTTAGCCAACTTCAGTCCCCACTGGGAAGAACGGCAGGGGAGAAGTGAAGTAAAACTGAAACTCTGCTGCAGCTGAAAAGAAGTTGCAAAGGAAATGCAGAATGGATTTTCCATTAAAGTTTCCGGGCCCGGATAGGCTACTCTGGGACTGGAATGACAGCCCCCAGAGCAGAATTCCATTGCAAGCTCCCGCCTCCCAGGTCTACTCAGAATGGCAGTGGCTCTCCAGTGTAATGTCCCCCTTGGGCTGTGGGTTCCCAGGTTAGACTACTCACTCAAACACCTGTTCTCAGGTCCATTCAGCAGAGACAAGCTGGCTCAAAACATCAGCCCTTTATTTGCAGCAGAAAATTTCAGCTGGTGTACAAACACTGGAAACAGAAAAAGAAGAAGAGGAGGAGGAGGAGATTGGGTTTATACCCCGCCCTTCACTACCCAAAGGTGTCTCAGAGCAGCTTGCAAACTCCTTTCTCTTCCCCTCCCCACAACAGACACCCCGTGAGGGAGGTGGGGCTGAGAGAGCTCTTTCAAGGACTGCCCTTGAGAGGACAGCTCTGAGAGAACTATGGCTTGCCCGAGGTCATCTAGCAGCTCCAAGTGGAGGAGTGGGGAAGCAAACCCGGCTCTCCCAGATTAGAGTCTGCGCACTTAACCACTACACCAAACTGGCTCTCACAGCAAACTTGCCAATGCCCAGCCATTTCATGTTTTCCTAGGCTCAGAGCTTTTTCTGTTTTTAGTTCTTATTTTTCGTTTCTGCTGTGATCCTTGTGCTTTTCCTTGACGTTCTATTTTTTAAAAAATTGCGCTGCCAAATCCCATCATCCCCCACACACACCTTTCCATTCTAGGTAGGCATCTTTTAAGGGTGGAGGGGAAAGGTTTGGGAGGTGTCAGTGGTCAACGAATATTAAATAAAATATGGCAAAAGTGTTACTGCTTTAAGCATGCTTGTATTTTAAGTTTAAAAAGCCCTTTAGCTGTGTTTGTCGGTGTCCTTTATAAAGTTAATACCTTCGCTGCCTGGCATTACAATTTAGGGCACACGTGGCTGGCCCAGCAAAGCCCCATTTCTGTCGGATCCAGCCCTTGTAACAAACGAGTTTGACACCCCTGACCTGGACCCATAACTCCTAGCACCTCGTCTGTAGGAAAGAGCCAGAGTCCGGGAGCGCCCTAAAGACTAACCAAATACATGGCAGGGGAGGAGCTTCCGTGAGTCACGGCTCACTTTGTGAGCCACAAACTGTGTTCGTCTTCAAGATGCTCCTAGCCCCTTGCTCTTTTCTGCTGCGGCGGGCAGGCTTGACACGGCGACCAGTGTTCCCTCTAAGCCGAGTTAGTGTGAGCTAGCTCACCGTTCTTTAGCCTCCGGCTCACACGTTTGGGTCTTAGCTCAGGAAGGAGGGCTCCAGAGCAAACGAATTTAAGCAGCAGCCAACTCGCTCGCTGACAACTTTAATGCCAGATTGCCAGTCGCTCCCAAAGTAGAATTTTTGCTGACAAGACTCCACAGCTTAGAGGGAGGATTGACGGTGACCCATCTGGATCTAGCACCTCCATCTGGCTTGGCCTTTATATCCCCCCAAGGAGGACAGGAAAGCGACAGCCCTCCCCCTCGGTTGTTGCGCATTCACGGGAATCCAGGGGTATAGTGCCCCTGGTCTTGGAGGTTCCATTTATGTCCTCCAATAACCTGTGCCCTGATAGCCGTCTTCCGTGTATCTGCCCTGTTAAAGTCAGCGGTTGCTATCACATCTTGTGTGTTAAAGGTGAGTTCTATCAGTTCTTCTGCCTGACTTGAAGAAGAAGAAGAAGAAGAGGTTGGATGTATACCCCGCCCTTCACTACCCAAAGGTGTCTCAGAGCGGCTTACAAACTCCCTTCCCTTCCCCTCCCCACAACAGACACCCTGTGAGGTAGAAGAAGAAGAAGAGATTGGATGTATACCCCGCCCTTCACTACCCAAAGGTGCCTCAGAGCGGCTTACAAACTCCCTTCCCTTCCCCTCCCCACAACAGACCCCTTGTGAGGTAGGCGGGGCTGAGAGAGCTCTTGACAGAAAGTGCTCTTTTTCAAGAACAGCTCTCATCAGAACTACGGCTTGCCCAAGGTCATCCAGCAGGTGCAAGTGGAGGAGTGGGGACTCAAACCCGGTTCTCCCAGATTAGAGTCCATGCACTCAACCACTACACCAAACTGTCTCTTGAAAAGAAAGGAAGAAGAGAAAGGAAGAAGAAAGGGTATGTCGAAGAAGAAAGGGTATGTCGAAAACGAATTTGTACTAGCTTCTGGGTATGCTCACAAATGCACAGAGCAAAGGGATGGGAGCGTCCTTCCTGTTCTCTTCCAAGATTTCTGAGAGGCGAATGTGCAAGAGGTGCTGAGACTCGGAGAAGAGCCCCTCCTGTTCCGCCCCCCTCGCCAGAAGCTGAAATCCCACAGCAAACAGTTAAGCCCTTTTGAATCTACCTGTGGAATCCTCAAGCTTTGGAACGGAGGGGTGGGTATAAGATATCAGGCTATTTACGGCATGATTCCTTAATACAGCAGTTAACATTCCCCCCCACACACCTTTGGGAAACTTGCGCATTTTTCGAACTGAATTAGCTTTCGCTTCTCCTTTTTTAATTCCGTCCTGAAACTCATCCTTTTAAACGTACGACTCTGATTAACTTGCCTCCTGCCTGGGAAGAAGGACAAAGGAAAGAAAGAAAAAGGCTACCACCAAAAATAAAGAAAGAAAAAGGCTACCACCATATGGAGTCCAGCTGTTGATTCCCTTGATTAAATGGGGCAAATATCTAAAACACCATATTGCCAGAGAAAAGACGCCGTAACGCTTGCTTCCCGTATTCGGAGGGAACAGATAGCTCACCGGCGTTCGGCAGGGAGGATGGTGTAAAACTGTTATCATCGAAGGTGGGAAGGATGTGTGTATGGGAGGGGGCATTATTTGCATAAAAGCATCCGAATGCATTTAATTTCATAAGCCGCGCTGCCCAAATTGAGGTTAAAGTGTTAATGATTTCTGCACTGGGTATTTAATAATCTCTTACAGCCCACGCAGCTGAGTGGTTGGATTTCCCCCCCCCCCGCTGTGGAATGGTGTGGAATTTATTTGTCAGGGGCTACTTGAGGGGAGCTACGGAAGCCGATACCAAGAATTAAACTTTGTTGGTCTTAAAGGCGCCTCCGGACTCAGAACTTGGTTCTGAAGCAACGACAGTCAGAGCAAAGAGCAGAGAGACCGTTCTGAGATTGCTTTGCTCTGTACAGTGGGCAGTGCGGTGTAGTGGTTAGAGCGTGGGGGGGACCCCAACCTTTTTGAGACTTTGGGCACCTTTGGAATTCTAGAACAAGGTCGTGGGTGCAGACACAAAATGGCTGCCGTGGGAGGTGAAAGGAGTCCCAAGTTCAGGGAAGAAGAGGGGTAATTTAAACACTACACTGGGAAAGAGGAGTGAGAGAGAGGGAATAAGCTAAGACTGCAATGGCAGCTGCTGAATTTCCAGTGATGATATTACAGGGGTCACCAACATGGTGCCCGGGGGCACCATAGTACCCACTGACACCCCCCTCCTTGCCAGGCACCGACCAGGTGTTTTCTGAAAATGATTGGGTCCAGGTGGGGCTCTTGCCCAGCATGGCTTCTGATTGGCCATTGAAGATCACATTGGCTTTGCAGATTAAAGTAACATTTCAGCAGCAGCTGCCTCCACAGGGTTGGTTTTAGTCTGTCTCTCACTCTTCTTTCCCGGTAAATTGTTGGAATCACCCCTCTTCTCCCTTCCAGTTTGATGTCATGGTTAAGAGTGATGGACTTTAATCTGGAGAACCGGGTTTGATTCCCCATCCCTTCACATGCAGCCAGCTGGGTGACCTTAGGCCAGTCACAGTTCTCTCAGAGCTGTTCTCTTCAGAGCGGTTCTCTCAGAATTCTCTCAGCCCCACCTACCTCATAAGCAGTGTCCCCTCTAAGCTGAGTTAGTGTGAGCTAGCTCACAGTGTTTTAGCCTCCGGCTCACACATTCTCGTCTTAGCTCAGGAAGGAGGGCTCCAGAGCAAACTGCTTTATGCAGCAGCCAAATCGCTCATTCACAGCTTTAATGCCAGTCGCTCACAAAGTAGAATTTTTGCTCACAAGGCTCCACAGCTTAGAGGGAGCTTGCCGGGTGACCTTGGGCCAGTCTCCCTTTCAGCCTAGCCTACCTCACAGGGTGGTTGTGAGCATAAAAAGGTAAAAGGGGGAACGACAAAAGACACATTGGAGAGGAAGGTGGGATATAAACATATAAACAAATAAATAAGGTGGCGATCGTGCCATGGCTCATTCTCTCCTTGCCAGAAAAATGGGCCTTGATGAAGACTGCAAGTTAGTCTCGATCTGCAGTCACCAGTGCTGGCTGTCAGAACTGGAAGCCAAAACCGGCATTGGGAGGCTTCTTTTCGTGTGCTCTCTTACAAAAGGTCTACAAACTTACCATGCCTTCTTGTTTTTGTGTCTGTCCTCTTTTGGGCTATTTGTTGTTTTTTTTTTAAAGGATGAAAATGTCCTCTTTTTGGGTTGGAAGGTTAGGAATATTCCTAGTTAGTAGTGCAATTAGAAGAAGTGAGAAGAGAGGAGATTGGATTTATACCCCACCCTTTACTACCCAAAGGAGTCTCAGAGAGGTTTACAATCTCCTTTCCCTTCCCCTCCCCACAACAGACAACCTGTGAGGTAGGTGGGGCTGAGAGAGCTCTTTCCAGGACTGTCCTTGAGAGAACAGCTCTGAAAGAACTTATGACTGACCCAAAGTCACACCAGCAGCTGCATCTGGAGGAGTGGGGAATCAAACCTGGTTCTCCCAGATTAGAGTCCATGCTCTTAACCACTACACCAAACTACACAGCTTAGAGGTATTTAAAAGGAGATTTCTCATAGCAATCACTTGTTTTTAAGTAGACAGTCGGGAAATATGTCCTCTTTTTCACTTTTCAAAATATGGTCGCCCCACCCATTGGCCATCGCTGGTGCTATGGTGTCTGCCCCCAAGCCCGCGGCTGTATCAAGCTCTAAATGCCGAGTTCTGCTTTTTGCCTACTGCTCTAGTAAATCATCTCCCCCGAGGAAAAAAGGAAGTGTTACTGCAGGGCTTCTCAAACTGTGCCTCAGGGGACGTGCAGAGATGAATGGGAAGAAACGTGATATTCCCAGGAGAAGGGAAACCGAACAAGAGACTGAGCTCGGAGCACCTTTCTCCCCGGAGAAAGCACCCAGCTGCTCCGCTAAAACATGGAAGCTGCAAGAGAGGAAGGGGGAACTCCCAGCTGCCCGCCCCCCACACCCTTTGCAAAGCCGTGGTCTCATTCTGCCTCTGGGGTGGATGCATTTAACTTTCAGTTGCCTTCAATCTGCCATCCGTCAGTTCCAGTAATGGGCCCGAGCGTTCGGTTCATCAAGGTGGAATGAGCTCTTTTTTTCTTAACTTCATTTCTCCAGCCATGATTTTGACGTATTATTCTTCCGGTTGGCATCCTGTGAAGCTCAAACCGCTCCAACAGTGAACACACAAGGGTAGCACCAAAGTCTTTTTCCAGCAAGCAGGAAGTGGTGGCGGCTACAAGCATAGGACAGCCGCAAGACGGGCTTGGATGAACATATGGAGCAGAGGTCCATCAGTGGCTGTTAGCTGCAACGTATAGATGGAACACTCTGGGGCAGCGAGGCTCTGTCTTCTTGGTGCTTGGGGGGGCAACATTGGGAGGGCTTCTGGAGTTCTGGCCCTGTTGGGGAAACTCCTGATGGCACCTGGATTTTGGCTGCTCTGTGGCACAGAGTGTTGGACTGGATGGGCCACTGGGCTGATCCGACATGGCTACTCATATGGTCTTATATGGAGCAGAGGTTCAAGAGTGGCTATTAACCACACGGTATAGAGGCACCACAGTGGCTCAGAGGTTAAGGCACTGAGCTGCAGACCGGAAGGTCTGTAGCTCTGCCGTTCGAGACCCGACTGCCGCGTAATGGAGTGAGCTCCCGTCTCTGGCCCCAGCTCCTGCCAACCTAGCCATTCGAAAGCAAGAAATTCCAAGTAGATAAATAGGTACCACTTTGGTGGGAAAGTAAGAGTGTTCCATGCACCTCTGCATTTAGTCATGTCAGCCACATGACCACAGAAACGTCTTCGGATAGCGCTGGCTCTTTGGCTTGGAAACGGAGATGAGCACTGCCACCTAGAGTCAGATTCAACTAGCTTTCAAGCAAGGGAAACTTTTACCTTTATAGAGGGAGCACTGTGTCTGGGGCAGTGATGCTCTGCATTCTTGGTGCTTGGGGGGCAAGAGTGGGAGGGCTTCTAGTGTCCTGGCCCCACTGCTGGACCTCCTGATGGCACCTGGGTTTTGGCCACTGTGCGACACAGTGTGTTGGACTGGAGGGGCCATTGGCCTGATCCAACAGGGCTTCTCTTATATTCCTATGTCTGGGCAGTGATGCTCTGCATTCTCGGCACTTGGAAGGCAACACTGGGAGGGCTTCTGGAGTCCTGGCGCTGCTGATGGACCTCCTGGTGGCCTCTGGGTTTTGGCTACTGTGTGAGACCGAGTGTTGGACTGAATCGGCCACTGGCCTGGTCCAGCACGGCTTCTCTTACGTTCTTAAGTAAACATCAAGACTTCGCTTTTTGATTTCCGTCTCCCGTGCATCCCCTCCTCTTCCTCCCTCTCTCTCTCCATCTCTCTCTCTCTCACACACATGCTGCATGGTAGTTAGCATGGTGTAATGGTTAAAAGTGCTGGACTAGGAAATTCAGGTTCGAATCCCCACTCATGCCCTGGAAGCTTGCTGGGTGACTTTGGTCAGTCACACACTCTCAGCCTAACCCGACCTCACAGGGTTGTTGTGAAGGTGAAATGGAGGCAAGGAGAATGATGCAAGCCACCATGGGTCCCTTTCGGGGTGAAAGGTGGGCTATAAATAAAGCAAATTAATTCATTAAAATTTGAAATTTTGACTGTAATCTCTTTGGGGCAGAGACCGGCTCTTTTCCTTCTCGTGTTAATTTGCAAAGCACCAGGATTTCACTTCACTCACTTACCTCCCTCTCGCAAAGCCATGTTGTCTCCTTCGCTAATTCCCCAACTAAAAGCGGAGACAAGTCCCCTTTTGGGGCAACGCAGACCGTTTGAGCTAACAGGAAGTGGGAAGAGGAAATGAACACGGGCCTCTTTCATTGTAAGAGGGGCTTCTCTATTTTCCATTCCATGTTCATAGTGTCTCTGCCACCCCAGATGCCAGACACAAAAGCCGGGTTTCTTATTCAGAGGACAGACCATGAAACTATGGGCAACGACTGCTAGTTTGGAGCCAGTTTGGCGTAGTGGTGAAGTGTGCAGACTCTAATCTGGGAGAACCGGGTTTGATTCCCCACTCCTCCACTTGCAGCTGCTGGATGACCTTGGGCAAGCCGTAGTTCTGTCAGAACTGTCCTCGAAAAACAGCAGTTTCTATCAGAGGTCTCTCAGCCCCACCAACCTCACAGGATGTCTGTTGTGGGGAGGGGAAGGGAAAGGAGTTTGTAAGCCATTCTGAGACTCCTTTGGGTAGTGAAGGGCAGGGTATAAATCCAATCACTTCTCCTCCTCCTCCTCCTCTTCTTCTTCTTCTTCAGCCTCACTGGATGGACGGTATAAAAGGTAGTTATTTATTTGGCTCGGTTAAGGCTTGAGTTTTCGCTCGGCACGAAAAAAAACCCCTTGTCTTCTTTTGTGATTAGCATTTTGTCCGTGATGTTTGCCTTAACGAGCAAACAGCTGTTCCGAGCAATTTGCCGTGCTACCTTTCCCACCTCCTGCTGAGCGGCTGCCAAAAACCTGTCCCCATTCGCCTTTCACGCCCCTCCAAAGCGTGGAGTGCCAGGCCATTGTTTCGGAGAACCGAGGAAGTAGCTCAGAAAGGCATCGTCGAAGCCGGCGATGGGCAGTCATTGCCCATCGTTTTATGGTCTTTCCTCTGAATTTTAAGAAAAACCCAGCTTTTGTGTCTGGCATCTGGGGTGGCAGAGACCCCATGAACGTGGGATGGAAAATAGAGAAGCCCCTCTTACAATGAAAGAGGCCCGTGTTCATTTCCTCTTCCCACTTCCTGTTAGCGTTGCCCCAAAAGGGGGCTTGTCTCCTCTTTTAGTTGGGGAATTAGCAAAGGAGACAACATGGCTTTGCAAGAGGGAGGTAACTAGTGGGAATCTCCACCCATGTTTTACGGGGATTTTTCCCTTTAGGAGAACTCTCAAAATGAACAGTCCAAAAGATAAAATATAGAGATTGATTTTATTAAAAAATAAAGTACTAACATACAATAAGCATGCACAAAGACACACACATACCAGCAGTGTTCCCTCTAAGCTGAGTTAGTGTGAGCTAGCTCACTGTTTTTTAGCCTCCGGCTCACACATTTTTGTCTCGGCTCAGCAAGGAGGGCTCCAGAGCAAACTAATTTATGCAGCAGCCAAATCGCTCGCTCACAACTTTAATGCCAGCAGCTCACAAAGTAGAATTTTCGCTCACAAGGCTCCATAGCTTAGAGGGAGCCTTTGATGCAACTTGATGCAATCATGCAATTTGGACTCCATTACCTGTGCATTGATCTTGCTCGTGCTAGACGACTGCAAAGCTCTGGATAAGGGCTGCCGTTGAAGATTGTTTGAGAAGTGAGGTGGGAATACTTTTTTTTCCCAGCGGTGAACGTAAACGTCTCAAGCTTCCTGTTCGTTTCTCGGCACAATTTCTAATGCTGGTTCTTGCTTTAAAATCCCTAAATGCCCTGGGACCAAAGGTTCTTACGTTCAGATCTTCAGCCAAAAGACTCCGCTCTTCCCGGCTCTCTTGTTGTGCCTTACCACAAACAGGGCGTTTGCCATGGCAGTGTCAGAACCCTGGCGCAATCGGTTCCCAACAACAGACATTCAGAGAATAAAAATTTATCAAGACATCGAAGGTATCCAGACTCTTGACGTTTTGTGTTAGAACTAACCCAAAAGCGCGCAAAGCCGGCAATTATACCAAGCCCCCCCCCTCACATTCTAATGCAGGGATGTCGAACTCATTTGTCGCAAGGGCCGGATTTGACATAAATGCGACCTTGTCGGGCCGGGCCACGTATGTCATAAAATGTAACGCCGGGTAGCGGAGACGTAAACTTTATAAAGGGCACAAAGGTGGGGTTTTTCAACTTAAAATAAAAATCATGCTTAAAACATCAGCACCCTTGCAATATTCTGTTGGTTTAACAGTGTCTGATGACTGACACCCTCTTGCTCTGAACTGCTGCATCAAAATGTCGGTGTGCGGTTGCGATCCTGAATATGCTGTTCCAGGTGTGTTATCTGTAAAGCTGCAAACCTACGATGACGCAGCAGCAGAACTGGAAGCAGAAGAAGCAGAAGACAGCCAGTTCCGCTGCGGGCCGGATAGAAGCCCTCCGGGGGGGCCTGATCCGTCCCCCGGGCCGCTTGTTGGACACCCCTGTTCTAATGTCTCAAGTCAATCACACTAAGCTAAGAGCCCGCCAGAATATAATGGTTTAGCATTCCCACGGGACAGTCAACACCAGGACCTCAAGGTCGCATCACTCATTCTAGGGAGATAGTACAGAGCTGGCGGCTAAGCAAGCGAAAACAAAAGTGAACGTTCCAGGCTTCCTCCCGCTGCCCGGGGCAACCAAGCCCGATGCAACAACCCGGTTGACAAGGCGGTACCTTCCCTGGATCTTTTTCACTTTGCGGCTCCAGGTGAATCTGTCTACATCTTCAGGCTTTTAGCAGTAGGAGATGTCTGATCTGTGGAATCTCATCTCCACACACACACCCCCCACCTTGTGATAGTTGTAGTACTGGGGCTGCTGCCGATTGCCTAAGTTATCGTTAAAATGAATGCAAGTTTCTGTTTACATCTTTTATTGTATTTTCATTCCTGTTTGTTTTTTTAAAAAAAGAATTTTATTTTTTTTCAACTACAACGACAAAAACATACAAGCCACACGTAGTCTGAACATAAAAATGGGGGTCTCTTGTGTTTACATATCGATCAGTGCTTCTTTTTCTGTTACATACAGCTCCTGCCTCATACTAAACACAGTTTGTTTTGCAACAACAATAACAAAATTTCATCATGTCCTCTTCTCCTCCTCCCTTTGGTTATGCATCCTCTCCTGTTTAAGTAAGAGTGTGTTGATCATTCCAATCGTTATTCCTTTTTTTTTTTGGTAAGAACTATATTATAAGGCTGCTTTGAAACATCTTAAATAAATGGAAGCACTTCCGTGTTGGAAAAGGATGTAGAATATCATGCCTGAAATGTCTTTCTTTTTCTCCCATGCACGTATCTTGGGAAATCCTTCTTTCTCTAACAATCCTTTCCATCAAAGCACGGAAGTGTGGCCCAGGCCCATAGCTATGCTCCGCCCCCTTTCTTGAAGGCACAGCCCCACAAGAATTTCTCCTGTAAATGCTTTTTTCAATCATTTTAAAACATTTTTTTAAGACATGCATCGAGCAGAAGGGGTGACGACGAAGGGCCTCTCTTCCCAGTAGTTCCCAATCCCCACCCGTAAGGGAATAGTTTCATATTTGCACGGCTCTTTCACATGCGCTCCTTTAAGCAGAGTGGGGTGCTGTAGTTGACTAATTCCCACACTGAGCAAGAAGGTTGGAGTAAGTGACCTCTAGGATCCCTTCTAACTCTGTGTCAAGAAACTGGTCTCCTTTAGGATAGTTTTGCTGCCTACATGTTAGCTTTCTTGACTCTAGAAGTCATCGCCCCCACCTGCCAGCTTGTTCTCAGAATTGTTGCTTAGGCTGGCGGAAGTTATTAACTTGCAGGGGCCGGGAGCTGTCATCTGGAGTGGTTGACAGCTCGCAATTTAGAGTTCTGTCCCGGTAACAGCTTTCGATTGGCTAAATGGCTTTTCTTTCTGTACTGAGAACTTCAGCCCCACCAGGAAAAAAAAAAAATCTGCCCCACAAGCCTGGGGTGGCCTACTCGGTAGCGGCACCCAGACGGTGGGAAACTCATCCTGGAGAGGCATGTGTCCTCCTTTATTACGAAAGCATTTCCAGACCGGGCTTCTATTGCTTGCCTGTGAATATGAGACTATGCAGGGCTGCCCCCCAAAACAGCAACCTTGTGTCCTCGTCTCCTCTCTCCCTCCCTCCCTCCTTGCCCTGCCCGGCTGGGCATTGTGGGCTGTCAGGTCAGGGATAACAAAAAATGGTGATTCCATCACATCTCATGTTCGGTTTTGCTAGCTATTGGGAGGAGACGTTTTTCAGCGGCGTCCCTGGGTGTCCCGTGGATCCAATTCCTCTCTAATGGTAATCTAATTTATTATTGCTCTTCCGCTTAAATGTATTTTGAATTCATTTTAGGGCGGTCCATCTGCAAATCTAGCGTTGTTCTACATTGCCTTGAGCATCCAGTGGAAAAAACAGGTTAATAAATCGTTTGAATAAATCATCACTTTGCACGACCACTTTCCGCCCTTTCTTTAGCACGGAATTTTAGGTGCCGGTGCAGCCACGTTTCTCACGTTTTAAAGCAAAGACAGGCCCTGGGACTATTTCCCGTGCTGCGGTGGCCCTGCTTCCCAAACTTGGCGCTTCTCTGCCTCAGCTTGGTTTCTGGTTTTTTCTTTTGCAGGGAGAGGACTGTTCGGTCACTTGTCAGCCCGGGACCTATGGAGTCACCTGCTCGTCGATTTGTAGCTGCAAGAACGACGGGGCCTGCTCCCCGGTGGACGGTTCGTGCTTTTGCAGAGAAGGTAACGGTTGTCCCATCGCAGCGGCAGCCAGGCGGTGACATGAATCACACTTTCCCTGCTAAATAATTGCCATGAATTATCCCCAGGCGTTCCGGACTCGATCCAGCTGTAAACGGTGGCCTTGGACGCGGAGTTGGGGGGGTTTGGGATTTCCCCGGAATTAGATCACGCTGGTACAAGCCCAGTGCGAATAGCCAGTTCACACATGCCCGTCTGTCACTTGACAAAAGGAGGCTCAAGCGGCGACCCGTATGTGTGAACAGGACATCATAGACTAAATGCTTTCGGAGCCCTTCTGAAAATGTTGTAAATGAGCACCTTCAGTAGTAAGTTGTGAATGTAATTTAGATACATCGCACAGGTTAAGAGTTATTCTTTACATTCAGTGACAAGCCTGGATTTACCTTTAAGTAATGTGCGAAACGGCCCTTTAGATAGAATAAGAGGGGGACCTGCGAGGTCTTCCAGGGGAGGGGAGATCTCTCTCCTGGTCCCTTTATATGGAATCTGCTTTTCTCCCAATGCATGTTGTCCCACTGTGGCTTTTCTCCCAATGCACGTTTCTCCCAATGCACATTGTCCCACGTTGTCCCACTGTCCCACTTCCCTTCCCTCCCATCCACCGGTTCTACTTCCCCTCCCTTCGTCCCTCCCTCCCACTGGCTCAACTTCACTTCCCTCCCTCCCTCCCTTCCTCTGTTGGGTTACTATAGCAACTCCATCGGCCATCCGTGACCTTAGTTTTTCCCCACTGTTGTCACATGTGCAGGTATCACTTCTAGCATGGGAGGGTGTTAATTACCATTTTTTTCCCCCACCATTCAACTTCTACGCAAACCTGGAGGGTCACTCAGGCTTGCAGAACTGGCATTTGTAGCTGGCACTGGGCCCGTTTTGGATCCGTAATGGGTCCGGCCCTCGACTGGGAGACGGCAAGATGTTTGATTGCCCCCCAACACAAGTGCTTTTCAGTGGCATCTGTTCACAAAATTGAATCATGTGATGTGTGGGAACTGGTCCAAGGCCTGTTCCCCGCATCCACTTTTAGATTGTTTGAGCCACTGAAAAGAATTGTTTTTCCTCCTCTTGTTTCACACAGCAGGAGAACCTTGAGGGTCTCACCCTCTCCCTGAATGGCCAACAGTCGCCTTGTTTCCTCAGGGGCGCTCTGTTCTACGGCACGCAAATAAATCTGGACACACATCAAAAGCGGGTACCCGCACACACAAACACAAACTCTCTCTCTCTAGAACAGGTGCTGTTTTCTAACAGGAAGAGAGGGGGCACGCGCGAGGGAAGGAGGGCATCGACGGGCACATCGGTTTTTCTTCTCTGTCTCGTTCTAGGGTGGCAGGGAGCCGATTGCTCCATCCCGTGTCCGAGTGGCACTTGGGGCCTGAACTGCAACCAGACGTGTTTCTGTGCCAACGGAGCAGCTTGCAACCCCGTGGATGGATTCTGCCTGTGCTCACCTGGGTGGCAAGGAGATTTCTGCGACCAGCCCTGCCCTGTAAGTCTTCGCGTGATCTGTGCCTTTGCAATTACACCACAAGAGCCTTAGGCAAAGAATGCCGCTGGAACCCATTTTCCAAATAATGTGCCAGAGGCCATGCATGAATAATATGCCTAAATTTCTTTCTTTCTTTCCTTCCTTCCCTCCCTCCCTCTCTCAATTTGGTGTAGTGGTTAAGTGCGTGGACTCTAACCTGAGAGAACCGGGTTTGATTCCCTGCTTGCAGCTGCTGGATGACCTTAGGCAAGCCATAGTTCTGGCACAGCTGTCCTTGAAAAAAGAGCAGTTTCTGTCAGAGCTCTCTCAGCCCCGTCTACCTCACAGGGTGTCTGTTGTGGGGCGGGGAAGGGAAAAGGAGTTTGTAAGCCGCTCTAAGACTCCGAGTGAAGGGTGGGTTTAAATCCAATCTCCTCCTCCTCCTCCTCCTCCTCCTCCTCTTCTTCTTCTTCTTCTTCTTCTTCTTCTTCTTCTTCTTCTTCTTCTTCTTCTTCTACCTCTACCTCTACCTCTACTTCTTCCTCCTAGCTGCCTTTCTTCCTTCCAGAGCTCAAGGCGGCTTACAACAGAGATAATAAAATACATATAATAGAATACAGAACATCCATTTTACCAATTCAGATCACAGTTGAGTACTGCTAGTTAGTACCGCAGTCCTAAATGACACCACCTTCAGCTGTCTCCTAAAGATCAAAAGTGAGGGAGGCCAGACGCACCTCTCTGGGAAGGTTGTTCCATAACCACGGGGGTTGTCACTGAAAAGGCCCTGTCGTGTGCCCAACAGTCAACGGGACAGTCGGGGGGGCCTCTCCCTGCCATCTTAATTCCCAGGCAGGAACAACTGGGAGAATACTGTCCTTCAGAGACCCCGGTCCCAAGCCATGTAGGACTTTGAAGGCCAAAACCAACACCTTGATTTGGGTTTGGGAGAGGATTGGTAGCCAGGGTAATTGCTGTAATATCTGGGTGACACACGCTCCCCATACCGGGCCCCGACCACCAGCAATCTAGCTGCAGCATTCTGCAGTAGCAGCAGCATCCGAACAGTCTTCAAGGGTAGCCCCAGAGTGCTGGGCTGGATCGGAACCCAAGTTTCAGGATATCCAGCTGTCGAGACTTGGCGCCTTGAGGACTGGCCTGACTGGCCAGGCGAAGGGACCCATGCCCATGCTACAAACAGTGTTCCTTCTAAGCTAACTTAGTGTGAGCTAGCATCCGGCTCACACATTCTTTGTCTTAGCTCAGGAAGGAGGGCTCCAGAGCAACCTAGTTTACACAGCAGCTGAATCGCTCACTCACAATGTTAATGCCAGGAGCTCATAAAGTAGAATTTTTGCTCACTAGACTCCACAGCTCAGAGGGAGCATTGCTCCAGATCAAACTAATTTATGCAGCAGCCAAATCGCTCGCTCATCAACTTTAATGCCAGTAGCTCACAAAGTGGAATTTTTGCTCACAAGACTCTACAGGTTAGAGGGAACATTGGCTACAAACACTTTCTGGTATAAAAAGGGTTCCAGCCGAAACCAGCCTGACCCAAGTGTGGGGGGGAGGTGGTAGCATGCCCCCCCCCCAAGCCCATCACAGATCTAGAGGAAACGAAGGTCGTTTTGCCCCCGCAACCAGACCAGCTGCTACAAATCCAAGAAAGCAGCCGTGCATCCCAGAGAATCTCATAAAAAGTTTTTTTGCATGTCTTGGTTTGGATATAAGACTGAGAGACCTCTTCTCCCCCCCCCCTTGTTTCTCTTTGCGGAAGGAGGGGACCTACGGCCTGAACTGCAGCGAGCGCTGTGACTGCAGCCACGCGGATGGGTGCGATCCGGTCACGGGCCATTGCTGCTGCCTCGCTGGGTGGACAGGTAAGACTGCCGGCGGTCAGTTTTCTAACCTTGTCGGCTAAGCCCCCCGGGCCCTGCGGATGGTTTCCTTGGCATTAGACCAGTTCTGTCCCATAAAAGTCAGCAGCTCCAGGGTTCTTTTCGTAGCAGGAACTCCTTTGCATATTAGGCCACACACCCCTGATGTAGCCAATCCTCCAAGAGCTTACAGAGCTCTTCTGACAGGGGCGACTGTAAGCTCTTGGAGGATTGGCTACATCAGGGGTGTGTGGCCTAATATGCAAAGGAGTCCCTGCTACAAAAAGAGCCCCATTTATTTTGCCCTCCGAGTATCCTCCGAAATACAATCGCCGACTCTGGCTTGGGAAACTCCAGAAGACTTGGGGAAGGAACCGGGGGGGGCGGGGTTTGAGTTCAGCAGCAATGTGATTCTCTAGAGCTCAACAGCTGAAGCTGCCATTTTATCCCAGGGAAACCTCTGTAGTCTGCAGATTGGTTGTAGTTTTGAGAGAACTCCAGGCCCCGCCCTGGAGGGAGTGGTTAAGACCGGTGGACTCTGATCTGGAGAACCGGGTTTGACTCCCCACTCTTCCACATGAAGCCTGCTAGGGGAACTTGGGCCAGTCACGGTTCTTGCCAGTTTGGTGTAGTGGTTAACTGCGCAGACTCTAATCTGAGAGAACTGGGTTTGATTCCCCACTCCTCTACATGCAGCTGCTGATGTGACCTTGGGTCAGTCACAAGCTCTGGCACAGCTGTTCCTGAAAGAGCAGTTTCTGTCAAGAATTCTCTCAGCCCCACCTACCTCACAGGGTGTCTGTTGTGGGGAGGGGAAGGGAAAGGAGTTTGCAAGCCGCTCTGAGACTCCCAAGTGAAGGGCGGGGTACAAATCCAATCTCCTCTTCTCCTTTTTCTCCTTTTTCTCCTTTTTCTTCTCCTTCTTCTCCTTCTTCTCCTTCTTCTCCTCCTTCTTCTCCTTCTTCTCCTTCTCCTTCTTCTTCTTCTTCTTCTTCTTCTTCTTCTTCTTCTTCTTCTTCTTCTTCCTCCAGAGCTCTCTCAGCCCCACCGATCTCACAAGGTGGCTGTTGTGGGGAGAGGAAGAGAAAGGCAATTGCAAGCCGCTTGGAGACACCTTAGGGGAGAGAAAAGTAGGGTATAAAAAGAAGAATAGTTGGATTTATACCCCACCTTTCACTACCCGAAGGAGTCTCAGAGTGGCTTCCAATCTCCTTTCCCTTCCCCCCCCCACCACAGACACCCTGTGAGGTAGGCGGGGCTGAGAGAGCTCTTTCCAGAACAGCTCTGAAAGAACTTGTGACTGACCCAAGGTCACACCGGCAGCTACATATAGAAGAGTGTGGAATCAAACTCGGTTGTCCCAGATTAGAGTCCACGCTCCTAACCACTGCACCAAACCGGCTCTCGGATACTCCCTGGCAGCAAATGTCACGGCCCTGGACTTCCTTGGAGGTCTCCCATCCAAGTCCTAACTGTGGCCAACCCTGCTTAGCTTCCAAGACCTGCCAAGATTGGGCTAGGCTGGACCATCCAGGTTAGGGGTTGTCCTGATTACAAGTGGACAGTTCCTCGGATGCACGGTAGTTTTGCAGAGAGAAAACTGAGGCTGAGACTTGCTTCGTGTTGCCCGGGGCTGGAACGGGGGCCGGTTGGCCAGCAGACCTTGTCCCCGTTTGGGGCTCTCTTCAGTTCTACAGCGGAAAGACTGATTTTCTGACGAGTCGGGTCAGCTTCTCAATTAAAGCCGTGCCACTGAAGAAGAGTTCGCCACCACCGGTGTTTGTGGGGAAGTTGTCTGATTTCCCTCACCACCTGAGGTGAGGGAACAGTTGTGTCTGAGGAGCGGCACTGAAGAGGCTCACTTTGAAACGGGCCTCCGCCTTTGGGGTAGGGAGGCCTGGGGCTTAATTGCGGGTGCTGGGCATCTTTCGACAACTTCTCCCCGTTGTGCAGAATCGCTGTCGGAGGAGTAGAGCCTCCCCAGAAGACGGCGGGGTTGCCGGCAAAGCCAGCTGCAGTCAAAAAGTGAGGGTTTTTTTATTATTTTGCAGCACAGACGTGAGAAAACAGGGAGGGAGGGAAGGGAAGATGATGAGAGAAGAAAAGCCATTGCCTAGCAACGGAACGCTTCTGTCACTGTTTGCGGCGGGCGATTCATGTTGGAGGTGCCCGCCAGGCCAGAAATTCCCCTGCCGGGCCTAGACAAGCAGTCCGCCTCCGTTAGCCATAGACCCGTCCCAGAGAGGGTAACTGTGC
Organism: Gekko gecko; assembly: GCA_029375565.1. Lineage (NCBI taxonomy): Eukaryota > Metazoa > Chordata > Lepidosauria > Squamata > Gekkonidae > Gekko > Gekko gecko. Next base: position 12,909,856 of record JAPDNY010000017.1, on the reverse strand, counting down.
CTCATACCCAAAACAGCCAGGTGTCTTGAGGCGCAAATGCACAGTTCTCAGCAGAACAGACCCCGGATTCCCGTGGGTGATCTCTCGGGAGTCAGGACTTCAAATGCAGGCTCTGTCGCCGACTGAACAAATGGAGCTCCATCTGTATTTCTGCCTCGTCTTGTCCGTCTTTGAAAAGTAAGGCTTGTTTTCTTGTTCCTCGGGATCCCTGCAGCGTATGAAAGATGACTTTTAAAAAATGCCACACGGAGGGGCAGGGTACGCATTGCTCCTGCTGGGAATGGATGGAATTCATGATGCCCCGTGACCTCCCGAAGCTTCTTTTGGGAGCAGTGCTTTGTCTCAGAGTCAGGCTTGGGGAGGGGCTGTGGCTCAGTGGCAGAGGCGCTCTGCTTGGCATGCAGAAGGCCCCAGGTTCAATCCCCGGCATCTACCAGTTAAAAAGAACAGGCAGGACAGGGGTGTCAAACATAAGGCCCCGGGGCCAGAACCAGCCCATCCGGGGCTCTTATATGCCGCACAAGCAACTAATGTAAGGGAGGGAACAGGAGACTGCTCGGGGAGGGGAGTGGGCGGAGCCACTCCGATTGTGGCTTCCGCATGGCCAAACAACCTCATTTGCAGCAGTCAAGCAACGTGGGAGCCCACCCAGGTTGGTGTAGTGGTTAAGTGCGCGGACTCTAATTTGGGAGAACCAGGTTTGATTCCCCCACTCCTCCACTTGCGCCTGCTGGATGACCTCGGGCAAACCATAGTTCTGGCACAGCTGTTCTTGAAAAAGAGCAGTTTCTGTCAGCGCTCTCTCAGCCCCACCGACCTCCCAGGGTGTCTGTTGTGGGGAGGGGAAGAGAAAGGAGCTTGTCAGCCGCTCTGAGGCACCTTTGGGTAGTGAAGGGCGGGGTATGAATCCAGTCTCCTCCTCTTCTTCTTCTTCTTCCTTTGCACCCCCCTTCTAGCCCGTGAGGCCTTTGCAGTGAGGACACACCAACTCGGTGACACATATTTTTTAGCCACAGGAGTGCACAGAGTTTGCCCCAGAGTGACATGAAAATTCTTCATTCAGCAGAACTTTTGTTAAAAGCCTCCCTGCATATGGTTGCCAAACTCCAGGTGGGGTCTGGGGAATTCCTGGAATGGTAACTGAGCTCCAGACTACAGAAGCCAGTTCCCCCGGAGAAAATGGCTGCCTTGGAGGGCGGGCCGTATGGAATCCCATCCCGCTGAGGGTCCCTCCCCTTCCCAAACCCCACCCTCCCCAGGCTCCACCCCCAAATCTCCCAGAATTCCCCAATCTGGGCTGGACAGCCCTATCCATTGGCCAGCCCATCTCCCTGACATGTTGGCTTTCCCTAGGCATGGAAATGGGCGGGTGGTATTCGGACATGGGATTCCCTCTGGGTACAATCCGAAGTGGAACAGTAAATGGAGGCCAGTAATTCAGCTCCGATATTTGTGTTCTGGTATGTTTTGGGAAATATTGCGTGTTTTGTAGTAACTGCTATGTGTGACTTCCTGTTAGGCACTGCCCTTTTTAGTGGTGGTGGTATTTTCCCCTTAATGTTTGCAAATTTTGTAGCAGAAGACTGCCATTCTGAAAAACAGTAATTTTCAGAAGTTTGAGACCAGTGGCACCTTTAAAACCAACAAAGTTTTATTCAAGGTATAAAGGCATGTGTACTTCCTCAGAAACAATGAAATGGAAATTACCAGTTTGTACATTTAGGTAGAGGGTTAGAGCAGCAAATTAGCATACAACATAATGAAGATGTTTAACAGTTGCAAGGACCAAACAGGAATAACAAGCTTACTTTATATGGTTACCATTTGTTTGGGTTTCGTTCTGGGAGAAAACATAGTGAAGGATATAAATATGTCAGAATTGGAGATGGATGAGCAGATGTATTCATGATTTGGAGTTGGGAGTAAACAATGAAGTGGCTAAATTTGCAGATGACACGAAGTTGTTCAGGGTGGTGAAAACTAGGGAGGATTGTGGGGCATTGTCGAGGATGGGCGAGTGGGCGTCAACGTGGCAAATGGGGTTCAATGTGGCCCAGTGCAAAGTGATGCACATTGGAGCCAAAAATCCTAACTATAAATACACCTTTGAGGGGGTCCGAACTGGCACAGACTGACCAAGAGAGAGATCTTGGAGTCCTAGTAAATAACTCACTGAAAATGTCGAGACAGTGTGCAACTGCAATAAAAAAAGGCCAGTGCTATGCTGGGGATTATTAGGAAGGGTATTGAAAACAAATCAGCCAATATCATAATGCCCCTATATAAATCAATGGTGCAACCTCATTTGAAATACTGTGTACAGTTCTGGTCACCACACCTTAAAAAGGATATCATAGCTTTGGGAAAAGTGCAGAAAAGGGCAACTAGAATGATCATAGGGTTGGAACACTTTCCCTATGAGGAAAGGTTGAGGTGCTTGGGGCTCTTTAGCTTGGAGAAATGACGGCTGAGGGGTGACATGATCGAGGTTTATAAGATAATGCATGGGATAGAGAAGGTAGAGAAAGAGGTACTTTTCTCCCTTTCTCACCATACAAGAACTCGTGGGCACTCCATGAAATTGCTGAGCGGTCGGGTTAGAATGGATAAAAGGAAGTACTTCTTCACCCAAAGAGAGATTCACACATGGAATTCACTGCCACAGGAGGTGGTGGCGGCTACAAGCATGGACGGCTTCAAGAGGGAATTGGATAAGCATATAGAGCAGAGGTCCATCGGTGGTTATTAGCCACAAGGTATAGATGGGGATTCTGGGGCAAGTGAAGCTCTTATTCTTGGTGCTTTGTGGGTGGGGGTCAACAGTGGGAGGGCTTCTAGCATCCTGGCCCCACTGCTGGACCTCCTGATGGCCCCTGGTCTTTTTGGCCACTGTGTGACACAGAGTGTTGGACTGGATGGGCCATTGGCCTGATCCAACACTGGCTTCTCTTATGTTCTTACGTTCTTATTCTTAACTGTGGAATGCTGGGAGTAATTAACTGAGACCCTGCCGTTGCACTCCATCTGTCTCCTCTCAAGCATAGAGGTGACCTTACAGCATTTTCGTCTCTGAAGTGGGGAGATTGGCTGTGTAGAGTTATCTCCCCTGCCCCCAGACCAGAGAAATGCATTCTAATCTACCATTCCAAATTACATTACCTTAGGTAAAGGTAAAAATTTCCTTTGCTTGTAAGCCAGTCGAATCCGACTCTAGGAGGCAGTGCTCATCTCCATTTCCAAGTGAAGAGCCAGCGCTGTCCAAAGACGTTTCCGTGCTCATGTGGCCAGCGTGACTAGATGCCAAGCCGCACGGAATGCTGTTACCTTCCCACCAAAGCGGTACCTATTTATCTACTTGCAACTTCTTGCTTTTGAACTGCAGCACTCGGGTCTCGAACTGCCAAGCTACTGACCTTCCGGTCTGCAGCTTAGTGTCTTAACCACTGAACCACCGTGGCCTTACATTACGTTACAGTACAATCTGCTATTTTCAGAGTCTTTGTAGATGTCAAACATCAACTCCTTGTAATCATTTAGTGTTATTTGAAGTTATGTACCGTGTTGTCCAATTTACAGAAATGACATTATAAATAATAGAGTGTGTGAGACTTTACCCGGGAAGGGGAGAAAGTGAAATCTTGTCTTAATTAAACGTGGCCTAGAAAAGATCAGAAAAGTTTGGGAACTTCTGAGGGTTTTTGCCCTCCCAGCTCCTGGGGCCGGGGCAGTTCAAACAACTCCATGATCCAAATAGCTGGTGGAAGATTGATCTAAGAGAAGGGTATTCCGTATGTTCGCTCCACACGTGGGATTTCCACGGACAGTGCCAAAGATCAAGAGGAAGGGAAATAGCCGCACTTCTTTTTAAAGGTCGGTTCTCAAGGTACTACTCATAAAAAAACCCCTTAGAGATTAATAATATGATCAAGGCTCTGGCAAGAAGCCCTGGCACAGGGGAAAAAAATAATACTTGGAATCAGGCTGCTCGCTCTGAGCGGTGGTGGGAGAATTCTTTTTTATAAAAAAAACTTGTTGCCATTATCTGCACTGTTTCCAGGGAAAATCAGGAAATGACATCAGGTAGTTCTAGAAATCGAGATTTCTAGTAGAACAAAGTTAGAGTCCAGGGACACCTTGGAGACCAACAAAGTTTTATTCGTGCACGCACACGAAAGCTCACACCAGGGAGGCCTGGTGCAGAAATGACTTTCCCCGATCTTTTTAACAAAAATCTCGGCCTTCCTTTTGGCCCAGCTGGGCCTCACTTAGCCAGTCAGTCAGAAGACAGCGCCTCAATCCTGAGAGGCTAAGGAGAAATGAACACATTTTACTCCCCTTCGCTCCGTTTTTCAATAAATACATTTTGCCGAAACAAATCCCACCAGTTTATTAAAGCCTCGCCGTACATCGCAGATGAATGAAATGACTCGGCGGGCAAAAGAGGCTTTCGTTCGTGCTTGCGGAATGAAGACGAAGCGGTGACATTTCATAGCAGTGGCATTTCATCCTGTCCTCGTGGCCTTCCCAATCACCTCCAGCCCACCTAATTAAAAGCTAAGCCTGTCTCCTTCATAGTGGCCTCTCGGGAGATCTGCTCCAATGGACCCCAAGAAGAGAAGCGGGAGAGAAGCCGTTGCTTTCCTGTTGTTCTCTTCTTTGCATTCTGGTGGGGAGAAGAAGACATAAAGAACCGTCTCTTCCTGCTTCCCACAGTGGCTGCTTCTTATCATTGAAGCACGTGGTCTTCTGTACCAGGGATGGCAGAACACCGCGTTTGCACCAGCCATTTGTAAAAAAAATGGTAAGAGAACCTCGTGGACTGAGAGCAAAGAGGCATTTCCACCCAGTGCGCGGGGCAGGCGGTTCCCTGCCCCACACTGGTTCGTGCTTTCCAAAGCCGCGCATGACTTCCTGTCCTCTTGCCGGTTGGCGAGACGTTCGCGTCTTTGCGCATGAAGGCTGAAATATGAAACCTCATCCGCTCAGTGCTCAAACTGCTAATTTTGTGAGATTGATTGGAAGTGCCGTACACATCTCATTCTTTGAGGGGAGCCGAAGGGAAGACAATGCGAGGTAATTGGGTTGCGGAATATTGGCGGGCCGGATCGTTACCGATTAATTATATGGTCGGCTGAAGTGAGGGAGTCAGGCATATTGGTGTTGATGCCGTCCGGCAGGAGGAGTTTGCTATATCAGTAAAGGACCGTTCCTTTCCTTTCAACAGAAGAGGTTTTACATCGCTGCTAGTTTATTTCTGTCACGTATACTTAGCCTTTCACTCCCAAAAGGAAGAGGCCAGAGTGGTTTCCATCATTCCCTTGTCCTCCCATTTCATTCTCACAGCAACCCTGTGAGGCGGGTTAGGCTGAGAGCGTGTGACTGACATGAAGTCACCCAGCAAGCCTCCGTAGTAGAGCGAGGACTTGAACCTGGGTGTTCCAGATCCTAGTCTAAGCACTGTGCACACTGGCTCACTGTGGCTTATTCCATGAGGCGCATTTCACACGCAGATTTTAGCTTGGAAACCGTCATTGCTTGGAAACGTGTCTGCTTTTAGAAGTCCCCTGTAGAGTCCAAAAAGAAGATGTTTGGCTTCGGTTGTGGTGAAATTCTACCTGCCCCCTCCCGGTGAGAATTTTATAAGATGGCTTGCCCGCGAGGACTCAAGGCAGCAGCTGCCCGAAGGATCCATGAGGATCCAGTTTGGTGTAGTGGTTAAAAGCACAGACTCTAATCTGGGAGAACTGGGTTTGATTCCCCACTCCTCCACGTGCAGCTGCTGGTGTGACTTTGGGTCCGTCACAAGCAGTGCTCCCTCTAAGCTGTGGAGTCCGGTGAGCAAAAATTCTACTTTGCGAACTACTGGCATTAAAGTTGTGGGCTGGCAGGTGATTTGGCTACTGCATAAATTAGTTTGCTCTGGACCAGAGCCATCCTTCCTGAGCTAAGACACAAATGTGTGAGCCGGAGGGTAAAAAACTGTGAGCTAGCTTCCTGGATCTGAATACCATACCAGTATTGGGATCTGGGATTGTTCTGAAATACTGATTTTTCCCCCCAGGTCCGATAGACCCAAACATAAAAATACCACTTTTTTTTTTCTTTTGCACACGCCTAACTCTTTCTCTGCTGTCTCTCTAGCCGGGGGTGCTAGTGGAAAGAGAGTAGGGAAGACCACCACCCAAAATGCCACAAGTGTGAAACAGCCCCATAAATCTCTCACAAGGGTTAAGCCCTGGCTGTGGCTTGTCAGGTCCAGAGTAGCAGTTGTGCGGGATTGGAAGTCATAAAGACAGCGGCATGCTGTTGACTGAGGGAGTTAATGGGGTGAAGAAGGAACCGGCCCAGTCACAGATAAGGTTAGCTTTGAGGAATGAAAATTCGTGTTGGGGAGCGACTTGTCAAGCCAAGGGCAACATCGATGCTGTCACTCAAACGCGGAGGCATGTTTCTTCTCTCCCGTGAACACATTAATTCAGGAGCGCTGATAAGCCTTTTCCTTTTTTTAAACTCTGGGGAAGGCCTCTTTTGAATTATGAGAGAAATCCTGGCCACTTTGACAGTGAGACGGGGACGAAACTGCATTCTACTTTGGGGTTCTTGGCAGAGAGAATAATGCAGGAAAGAAAAAAGAGAGAGCCATTTTCAGTTTGTTTGTTTTTTAAGTTATTTCGGAATACGGAGAGCCAGTTTGACGTAGTGGTTAAGAGTGCGGACTCTAATCTGGGAGAAACGGGCTTGAGTCTCCACTCCTCCACATGCAGCTGCTGGTGTGACCTTGGGTTAGTTACAAGTTCTTTCAGAGCTGTTCTTTCATGAGCACTCCTCGAAAGAGCTCTCTCAGCCCCACCTACCTCGCAGGGTGTCTGTGGTGGGGAGGGAGGGGAAGAGAAAGGAGATTGTAGGACGCTCTGAGACTCCTTCGGGTAGTGAAGGGCAGGGTATAAATCCAGTCTCTTCTTCTTCTACTTCTAGAATGTGGTTGTTCTGCTAATTTACTAATAATTTGGCCCCATCAGCTGTAGCAGCACTTAGCGTGAGGTGCTTAGTTTGGTACTGGCATCAGCCATATGGTGGGTGCTTAATAGGTGTTAAACAGTCCCACCTGCATTTGTGCAAGTGCAAAATCAGGCATGACGTGCGCAATTCAGCATCCTCTCTGCATTCGGGTTTTTCTTCTTCCCCTTAGAACAAGACAAGCCTACGCGTGAGGCGTGTGTGCCGTGCCTCCTGAAAACAAAGGGCCGGTTCGCGTGTGCAAGTTCATTACACTCTGGCAGCAAACTGTGCATGTAGATTCAGGACGGACAAAAGGAAATGCTCCTTAACACACTGAGTGATTAAAATGTGGAATTTGCTGCCGGAAGATGTCTTGATGGCCCCAGGAATAAACAGCTTGCAAAGGGGATTCGTTAGATTCATGGAGGATAGGTTTATCCGTGGCTATTAGTGGTGACTAAAAGGAAACCTCCACATTCAGGGGCAGTAAACTCTGAATCCCAGAGCCAAGAGGCAGCATCAAGGGAAGGCCTCAGGTGGGCTCTGTGCCCTGTTGTTGGCCCTCCAGAGGAACTGGTTTGGTCACTATGTGAGACAGGATGCTGGACTAGATAGACCACTGGTCTGTTCCAGCAGGGCTCTTCCGATGTTCGTATCAGGGGAAGGCCTCGGCCTCTGTGCCCTGTTGCTGGCCCTCCAGAGGAAATGGTTGGCCCCTGTGTGAGACAGGAGGCTGGACTAGATGGACCCTCACTGGTTCTGATCCAGCAGGGCTCTTCTAATGTTCGTATTAGGGGAAGTCCTCAGCCTCTGTGCCCTGTTGCTGGCCATCCAGAGGAAATGGTTGGCCACTGTGTGAGACAGGATGCTGGACTAGAGGGACCCTTACTGGTCTGATCCAGCAGGGCTCTTCTGATGTTCATATCAGGGGAAGGCCTTGGTCTCTCTGGTCTGTTGTTGGCCCTCCAGAGGAAATGGTTGGCTGCTGTGTGGGACAAGTTGCTGGACTAGATGGACCTTCACTGGTCTGATCCAGCAGGGCTCTTCTGATGTTCGTATGAAGACTTCAGCCTCTATGCCCTGTTGTTGGCCCTCCAGAGGAACTGGTTGGCCCCTATGTGAGACAGGAGGCTGGACTAGATGGACCACTGGTCCAATCCAGCAGGACTCTTCTGATATTCTTATGAAGGCCTCAGCCTCACTGCCCTGTTGTTGGCCCTCCAGAGGGACTGGCTGGCCCCTGTGTGAGACGGGATGCTGGACTAGATGGACCTTCACTGGTCTGATCCAGCAGGGCTCTTCTTTATGTTCTTACGTTTAGGTTCCTGTGGGCCATCACTGCAAGCGCACTGCTCTTCAGTGGAATCACTTCGCACGCTTAGCAATACATTAGCCAGGTTTGGTTCATTCACAGCAGTGTTGTGTAGTGTTAGCGCATCAGGCTAGGAACTGAGAGACCTAGGTTCATATCCCCACTGGGCCAGCTGGGTGACCTTGGGCCAGTCACACATTCCCAGCCGAACCCACCTCACAGGGTCGTTGTGAGGATAGAACAGAGGAGGGTAGAGTGAAGTGAGCCTCTTTGAGTCCCCATCGGGGAGAAGGCTAGGATGGAAATAAAAGTAAATAAATGTCCACAACTTGATGTCCACAACTTGAAGTGGCAACTGATGCATGGTACGTGCGTGCTGTTGTTTTAAACGTATATTCTAGGAAAGAGAATAAAACCAACAGTGTGGAGGCAGCGGCTGCCGGAACGACGTCATTTTAATCAGCACATCCAGTCAGGTCATCAGGGGCCGATCCATCCCATCCCGTCTAGGTCTTAAAGGCAATACGCTGCTTGACCGAAAATAGATAGCAACATAACGAAAAAAGATATTGCTGTTCAATATTCATTAAAAACAAACGACGTTCAGATTGCAGCAGTTATAGATCTGCACACATCCAACGTTATATTAAAACCCAGGCCTGCTAACAGAGTCATTATATGACAGTTAGACGAGTGAACAGGCTTCTTACTCCAATGAGGATCCAGAATTTTTCTTCTCGGATCCGAATAAATTACACGGAAAAAGAGGAAAATGCTCAAGTCGTTTCTACCGAAGACTTATCACAGATACAGACTCTAGATCCCCTTTCTCGGCCAGTAAATCGTCCGTGTAAGACAGCAAGTGGAAGTGAATTCATCCTTGCAAGGAAAAGCAAATCTCCAGAAACATGGTACTGTAATGCTATAAAAATAATATGGTAACTAGTATTGATTGACGTGTGCTCTGGTTTCTCTTCCGTGGCCAGTCAGCACCCCTACTAGACAAAGTGCCGTCTGGCCTCACCCACTGTCCAAAGACACTTGGTGGTTCCCCTAGGCATCTCCATTATCTTGGAAACTTTGCGGCCAGAAAGCTACTTATTACCATAATTGGTGGGAATGTTAAATGTATTAATAGATATTGGCAAGACAGTGTAAAGCAAATTGCTACTTTCACAGGATATAACTTACCTTTGGACCCGGCATTGTGTTTGTTGAATCTCTGGCCAAAGGAAAAGCCGCCTGCAATGAGAAGAGAATTAATCAATATTCTGATAATTGCAGCTGAATCAACTATTGTACAACAATGGAAGGGTAAGAAACCCCCAACGATTAGCCAATGGCTACGTAAAGTATGGGGGTACTTCTTGCTTGAAAATGTTTCAGTTTATTTTGATAAAAATCACAGAGATTGTGAACTACTCAACCCACTAGACAAATGGTACCCAATTTTAGAAAAAATTAATATGGATAAATTGAAGGGGGAAATTGGCACAGTGACTGACTATAGAGTTTTGCTATAAGACAGTCAGATGGTTAAACCTAGAAATAAACCTTTGCGGGCCAATAAGAGTTGAAAAACCTCACGCTAGAAACTTATTTAGAATGATTAGTGAGTTACGATATTCTGAGGGTGATTTCCCACTACAGCTGCCTCGGGGTTGCGCCGCCGTTTGCCCCGATAAAATTCGTCAATTTCACACCCGAAGCCGCGGGGCTGCATTTTGACCCGCGGCTTCGCTCGATTTCCCCCGCAGTTTCCTGATCCTGTTTTTTGAGGATTACGAAACTGCGGGGGAATCGAGCGAAGCCGCGGGTCAAAATGCAGCCCCGCGGCTTCGGGTGTGAAATTGACGAATAGTATCGGGGCAAACGGCGGCGCAACCCCGAGGCAGCTGTAGTGGGAAATCACCCTTATTGTATTAACCTGTGTCTTGAAATGTTTACTGTTTTACTGAGTCAATTTTAATCTAGTTTTTTTTTCTTTGTTGCTTGTAGTTATCTTGTTTTTTTGAAAAAATAAAAATTAATAAAGTTATATATTTAAAAAAACAACAAACTTGGTAGCTACCAAGAAAGGGGAGTGCTCACCGGGGACCAGTGTTCCCTCTAAGCTGAGTTAGTGTGAGCTAGCTCACAGTTTTCTAGCCTCCGGCTCACATATTTTTGCCTTAGCTCAGGAAGCACGGCTCCAGAGCAAACTGATTTCTGCAGTAGCCAAATCGCTGGCTCACAGCTTTAATGCCAGCAGCTCACAAAGTAGAATTTTCGCTCACAAGACTCCACAGCTTACAGGGAGCATTGCCGGGGACCCCGGCTGAATTACAGTACACAAAACATTCAGCTAAAAATGCAGGGTCATTTAGACAGAGAAATAAGGAGAAGACACTTGCAAGTACAGGTATACGTGAGCCTGTCCTCCGATGCCACGGATGTCCGTTTGTGGGCACGTCCTGAGCACAACACCCGGCAGGTGGAGACAGGATTTCCTTGCCTCGCTCTTTGCTCCAGTCGCAGTGCAGGATGAATTGTTGACAACGCACACAACGTTTTCTTGCTGTGCCTAATTTGGTGATGTTACTTATTTAATATAGTTCTCTGCCGCTGTCTGCGAAAAGAGTGGTTTCCGGATAAAATGACACCGTGCAATAAAAATCGGTAAAAGCAGCATAACCATAGCATAGATCAGCACCAGAGAGCTTAAAATGGCAGCAGTTTTTCTCTGCCCGCTTCCTCCTCCTCCTAATTACCTTGTTCTGTGTATCATAGATATATTCTATATATTATATAGAACGGTGCTGAAATTGTAGTTCTTCCGTTAATATCATCTATTTTTCCTCAAGAATATCCACCATATATTTATAAGGTTTTACATATTGTCATCTCTGATCAAGCTGTATATATCTATGTTACGGTCGTTTGTTATCTGTTAATCTAGAGTCTTATGCTTTAATAAAGTATCTAAATTTTTTTTAAAATGACAGCAGCCGCTGCAGAAAAGAGCAGAACTCAATAACATCAACTTAACCCATGTGAATTCAAACCAGTGGCAAAGTATTCGACGAAAGGAAAAAAATAGCAATAGTAAAAACTAGAGAGCTAGTTTGATGTAGTGGTTAGGAGCGCGGACTCTAATCTGGGAGAACCAGGTTTGATTCCCCACTCCTCCACATGCAGCTGCTGGCGTGACCTTGGATCAGTCACAAGTTCTCTCAGAGCTGTTCTCTCAAGGGCAGTCCTCAAAAGAGCTCTCTCAACCCCACCTGCCTCACAGGGTGTCTGTTGTGGGGAGGGGAAGGGAAAGGAGATTGTAAGCCGCTCTGAGACTCCTTTGGGAGTGAAGGGCAGGGTATAAATCCAATCTCTTCTTCTTCGTTTGGTGGTCTGTGTGTTGGTGTATAACGTGCCGATGAGTTGCAGCTGACTTTTGGCGACCTTGTGGGATTTTCAAGGCAAGAGACGTTCTGAGGTGGTTTACCATTGCCTGCTTCTGCGTAGCAGCCTTGGACTTCCTTGATGGTCTCCCGTCCCAGTATTAACCAGGGCTGACCCTGCTTAGCTTCTGAGATCTAACAAGATCGGACTAGCCCAGGCCGTCCAGGTCAGGGCAAAGTGGGGGTAGAAGGGGCCATCGAGTTGCAGCTGACTTATTGCCAGTGCTTGGGGCTCTTTAGCTTGGAGGAATGACGGCCGAGGGGTGACACGATCGAGGTTTACAAGATTATGCGTGGGATAGAGCAGTTGGAGAAAGAAGTCCTTTTCTCCTTTTCTCACAAGACAAGAACTCACGGGCACTCCATGAAATTGCTGAGCGGTCGGGTTAGAATGGATAAAAGGAAGTCCTTCTTCACCCAAAGAGTGATTAACACGTTGAATTCACTACCACAGGAGGTGGTGACGGCTGCAAGCATGGATGGCTTTAAGAGGAAATTAGATACGCATATGGAGCAGGGGTCCATCAGTGGCTATTAACTACAAGGTACAGATAGGAGCTCTCAGTCTGGGGCAAGGGATGCTCTGTATTCTTGGTGCTTGGGATGGGGGGCAACAGTGGGAGGGCTTCTAGTGTCCTGGCCCCACTGCTGGACCTCCTGATGGCACCTGGTATTTTTGGCCGCTGTGTGACTGAATGTTGGACTGGATGGGCCACTGGCCTGATCCAACATTGGCTTCTATTATGTTCTTAGTGGTGTACCTAGTGGTGTACCTAGTGACACCTGGAGCGGATCATCAGTTCTCTCAATACAGTGAGTGGGGGGGGTGCCATTGACCGCTTTAACTCTTCCTCCCCCTTCCTGCCCTCTAAAGGTGCCATCTGATGCAGTGTTACTGGGAAGAGCTTTCCTGAACTCGGTGGGATTTACTCCAGAGAAAACAGAGGACTCCAATCCTAAGCCCATTTACTCAGAAATAGCTTGCCTCCAAACGAAAAGAAAAGGCTACCTTTGCATTGTGCTGACATAATTTTTATTAGTTTCTAATATACACTTATTTATATATGGCCCTTTCTTGCACGCCCAGGGAAATACTGATCGCCACTTTGGGGTCAGGAAGCAATTTTTCTCCAGGCCGGTTTGGCCAGGAATCCTGGAGGGCATGGAACAGTATGGAGAGGGAGGTATTTTGTGAATTTCCTGCACTGTGCCGGGGGTTGGAGTAGATGACCCTGGAGGTCCCTTCCAACTCTATGATTCTGTACAGACACTTTTCCAATCCACTGCGACCAGCCTGTTTCTAATCAAGTGCTTGAGAAATGGTGCCAGTAGTGGTTGTAATGGGAGAGAAAAACTGGGTTTTGGCCCTCAGAACTGCTCCGCAGCCAAATAGTCACACTTCTTCTCTGCACAGCTCCCACACCGTGCAAGTGACTCGCAGCTGCCTCCTAGCTGTGTTTCCAAAACCCTGTACCAAGAAGTTTGGAAGTGCAGAACCAGGAGGGAGCTTTTAGTCCAGTTATCTCTGTGCCACAGTCCTGAGACCTTCGTCTTATCAGGTTCTGTTCACCTGGAATTTGATTCCAGGGCCACAACAATGCACCTCCTTATCGCCTGCACCTGGGGCAGACCACTGCCACCACCCTTGCCCTTGGTACGCCACTGCCTATAGCAACGCTGAAGGGTTTTCAAGGCAAGAGACGTTCAGGTTTGCTATTGCCTTCCTCTGCGGAGCGACCCGGGACTTCCTTGGTGGTCTCCCATCCAGGGACTAACCAGGGCCGACCCTGCTTAGCTTCCTAGAGCTGATGGAAGTGAGGTAGCCTGAACCGTCCAAGTCAGGGCGTTTTGGTGCTGAGTGAGGAGGAGGAGGAGGAGAAGAAGAGTTGGATTTATACCCAGCCCTTCAGTCGGAGCCTCAGAGCGGCCTCCAGTCTTCTTCCCTTCCCCTCCCCACAACAGACACCCTGTGAGGTAGGTGGGACTGAGAGAGCTCTGACAGAAACTGGCAGAAATAAACTACGCCAAATCCAAAGTTTTGGCTTTTAGGAAAAGACCCAAGAAATCTAGTTGGAGCATCCTAGGCACACCAATAGAGCAATGTAGTACATATAAATACTTAGGTATAACCTTTTCAGAGACCCTCTCCTGGCGTCCACATATTAGGCAGCTGAAGACCACAGCTATGAGTAACCTAGGGGCTTTGCTGAAGTTTTATTTCTCTAGAGGTGGTGGTTTGATAGACCCGGTAGTTAAATTGTTTGTAAGTAAGATAACCAATGCAATGCTGCATGGGGTAGAGATCTCGGGTTGGAATGAGTCAATGTTAACCCTTGTAGAAACTGTGCACAATTATTTTATGAGATGGGTTTTGGTTTTGCCCAAAGGTTCACCTGTGGCGTTGATGAGGACTGAATTGGGTATGGCATCGTTGGAAGCCAGGGCCGATGTCAGAATCCTCTCCTATTGGAGGAAATGTCAGGAACGGCCCCAGGATATCTTAGGTGTCCAAAGCTTTGGATTGTTGTTGAAATCCTCCAGAAGTATGGGCGATCATCTGTCCTCTATTCTACAGAAATATTCAATTCCGGATGACCTTTGGGGCCCAGTGGACAGTGAAAACCAAAAGTCCAAACTGAAGGATTGGGTATTTAATAAGGATGGCCTTTTGAACTTTCATGCGGTAGCAAGTTGCCGCACGGCTCCCTTCTTTAAGATCTCTAAAAGAGATCACTGTAGGACAGAATATTTGGAGAAATTAACAAACCTTGACCTAAGAAGGGCATTTACCACCCTTAGGTTCCATGCCACCCCTTCAATGGTTTGTATCGGTCATTTTATGGATATACCTGCCGCTTTTAAGAATCTGTCAATGTGGTTTGGGCGAAGTGGACAATATTGAGCACTATTTACTGAGATGCTCATGGCACGAATCACTCAGGCAGAGATTTATCTACCCTATTTTACCCTTGCATAATGGTTTTTCTGAGCAGGAGCTGAGTGTTTTTCTGCTTTCTGACTCCGATGCTCATGTCACCAGCAAAATGTCCCTCTTTGCTCTGGTGGCAAGGAAGATTAGATTAAGGTTAGGATTCAATGCAAGCTACTGAAGGGTTATCCCATTGTGTATAAGATTTGTGTTTGTATTCTGTTTTGTTATGGCCAGTGGCTTATACAATAAGCTTGTTGATAAACTTGATGTAGAGGAATGGGGACTCAAACCCGGTTCTCCAGATTACAGTCCTCCACTCTTAACCACTAATCTACACTGTGGCTTGGTGGTACAGCATCTCCTTGGCATGCAGAAGGTCCCAGGTTCAATCCCCAGCATCTCCAGCTAAAAGGATCAGGTAGGGAGGTGATGTGAAAGACTTCCTCTGCCTGAGACCCTGGAGAGCTGCTTGCCAGTCTGAGTAGATTATACAGAACTTGATGGACCAAGGGTCTGATCCAGGATAATCAGTGTCCATGTGTAACAAATCTAGCACCAGGTTGAGACTGGGGGATGCCACAATCCAGGTACCCCAACCGAAGAGGTAGAGTCCTTTTGGGCGGGAGAGGGCACACACAACAGGCCCTCTCTGAATTGGGGCAGACTCATATGGGATCAGACCCGACTTTTCAGTACTTGGGTCCAATGCTCCCTCTAAGCGGTGGAGTCTTGTGAGCAAAAATTCTACTCTGTGAGCTACCGGCATTAAAGTTGTGAGCGAGCGATTTGGCTGCTGCATGAATTAGTTTGCTCTGGAGCCATCCCTTCCTGAGCAGAGACGAAAATGGGTGAGCCGGAGGCTAAATAACTGTGAGCTAGCTCACACTGACTCAGTTTAGAGGGAACACTGCTTGGGTCTCACAACCTTTAAGGGCTTCCGCGGTAAAATACTGGCTCGCGCAGTTCTTCCTGGCATAAAAACTGTGTTCTCACTGGATAATTTTTTTTATTATTAAGGACAAAATAATAAACAGAGTCCTTTAGGGAACTTTCCCCCCTCCTTTTGGAAATGGCAAGTTTATAGTCAGTGTCATCTCTGCAAACAGGGAACATCTGTCAGGCTGTTCTAGAGCATTAAAGTGCCTTTTAGTGAATTTTCTTGCAAGTGTCTGTTTAAAAGGCCTTAGTCAGACACCCCGTTTGCATCGCTACATATAAAACACGAGCGAGAGAGACTTATCCAAGTTTCCATTAAACCTCCCTCCTCCCTTTCCTGGCCATCTGCTTCTATTATGTCTATCATTTTCTGCATTTTATCAGTTTTGGCAGCCGTGTTGCGGACTCCCAAATTAATAATTTATTCCCGGGATTGGCCCATATCCTGCCATTATCTTTCAATTGACAGGAGAGCAGAGTATTGCTGAGGGAACCGTCTGCTCCTTTACCTGTGTCCACCTGGCCTTGCGAAAGGACGTCTCTCTTGCATGCGGAACAGGCACGGTTAGCCCACCAGCTTCCGGGAGCACCCTCAAAGTCTGCAAATGCATCATCAGCCTATTAGAAACCAGCCTTAATTTTTCATCGGCTTAATTTCGAGGGAGACGATCAGACCTTCGTGTCCTCCCTTTGCTTAAGAATTCTCTCTTTCACGGGGAAAACTCTGGGGATGGCCCCTGCTGGTACCTGGCTCATTTAGAATAAAGAAAGAAATCGGCATTTATTAAGCTCTATCAAAGGCTTGACTGATGTTCTTCCGCTAATTGTGCCTGTGGAACTTTCTTGATCAGTTGTGCCTCGGCAGAGCCCTATGGACAGGTTCTTTTTTTGTTTCTCCTACAGTCAAAACGGGCTAGTGCAGGGGTCTCCAACGCGGGGCCTGTGGGCACCGTGGCACTCAACAGCAATTTACCTGGCACCCCTGTGCCAGCCCAAGGAGTAGAATATACCAGTTCCTTCTCAGATGAGCTGATTACAGTGGGAGGGAAGCCGTTCAAGATGCAATGAAGTAGGAACGTGAGCTTTTGGAGTCTCCAGTTCAAATCCTGGCCTAGCCATGAACGGACAGGGTGGTGGTGATGCTACTGCGTAAAATGCATCAAGCGCATTGGAGTGTTGGCTCTCTTGGCATTTATTTATTATTGTTTATTTAATTCATTCATTTATACGCCATCTTTCTCCCCAGTAGGTATCCAACGTGGCTTACATTGTCCCCCGCTCCCCCATTTTATCCTCAAAACAACCCTGGGAGGTCAGTTAGGCTGAGCGGGTGTGCCTGGCCCAAAGTTACCCAGCGAGCTTCCATGACACAAGGGGGATTCGAACCCAGGTCTCCCAGATAAGAAGAAGAAGAGATTGGATTTATACCTCACCCTTCACTCGGAGTCTCAGAGCGGCTTACAAACTCCTTTCCCTTCCCCTCCTGACAACAGACACCCCGTGAGGTAGGTGGGGCTGAGAGAACTCTGAGAGAAACTGCCCTTTCAAGGACTGCTCTGACAGAACTGGGGCTTGCCCAAGGTCATCCAGCAGGTGCAAGTGGAGGCGTGGGGGAATCAAACCCGGTTCTCCCAGATTAGAGTTTGCGCACTTAACCACTACACCAAACTGTCTCTCTAGTCTGACGTTCTTTTTGGGGGGTACATTCTTTATTTTTGAATTTTTCAGAAAAAGTGTACAAACTGAACACAATTAAAACAAGTATATAAACAAAGCAAAAGGCACGGTTTTGAACAATACAGAAACACCGGGTAAGCAAAAAATGCAGAACTGAGGTATAACTTTGTGGATTACACAGGAGGCTTACAGCAGAAGCAATAAACGACAATTAACAGTGATCAGCTTCTAACTTCAGCTCATTAACATGTAAGAATACAAAGCGCGAAAGCTGCAAGGTAGAATAAAGCAGATGTTACTAAAGTTCTATAATCACATTTTAGCTATGAAGCTTTTAACAATCGGATCTATCGATCTGGCGTTGCCTTGACCATTCATAAATTCCAGTCTGGCTACCAAAGAGGGTAGAATGAGCACTGGCATTGGGGGCTGTCAATCGATTGTAAGCCGGTCAGAAATTTCCTCCGTGATGGAGAAATCCCAAATGGCTTCGTTACCATCTCGATATCAGAGAGGGACTTCTTTTTTCATCCAAAATGAAGCTAATGTTGTTTCGGCCGCCGGTAGTGAGATGAAAATGAGGTCTTTTCTTATCGACGGGCTGTTAGAGTCTGTTCCATGGGTTTAGCGGAGTTGTTTCAGGTTTTAATGGTATCGAGTAGCCCGTCATTTTCCGAACATCTCTCAACCGCTACACCACACTGGTTCGATGCGGCACACCGGCATTATTGACCTCGTCTTGCCGAGGGGGAGCTGAGGCTGAGAGTCTTGTTCTGGAGGCCTTACGTTTTAATTACGCTGGTAATAGTGTGTTGTGAAGCATGTGCAGAGTGCCTTTCCTTCCCTTGACACATGTTTTGGGCTTCGGGCACCCAGGGTGCTGAGTTCCAGTCAGTCTTCAGCCTTTTCCACCCCTTCAGCCTTTTCCACCCTAACCCCTGTGTCCAGGGCAAAATTGTGGGGTGCTGTTTTTTAATATGTGTGTGCACCTGGAACTCATGGCGACCTCTGGTGACTGACCCCTACTGGGGGGGCCTGGAGAATATTCAGAGAGGTGGCTGAATAAAGCCTGCCCCCGCCTCCCGACTTCTGGTATTCCAAGGAGGTCTCCCATCCAAGTATTTGATAGAGTCGATCCTGCTTAGTTTCCGAGAATTGATGAGCTATCCAGGTCGGGATAGAATTGCGGGTTTTAATAGTGTGAGGGTTTTAACATTGACAACTCTTATTGTTACGTTGTGTTTGGTGACCGGCCTTGGGCCAGTTCAGCGCAGAGGTTTTCTAAAGAAATGGTGTGTGTTTGAGTGTGAAAGCGACCCGCCCTCAAAGGAGCCCACCTCTCTGCATGAGTCGCTGTTCTGGATGTGCCTTCTGATTGACAGGAAGCAAGGCCAGAACAGTGACTCCCGCAGAAAGCCTATTTATTTATTTACTTCATTTATACCCTGCCTATAAAGTACTGGGTTCGTATCCCACCTTCGTCACCAGTATAAAGTACTGAAACTGAGGCACAGCGTAGTGATTTCAGCTCATACTTTATTAATGCATAGGAGAACTTGAGATAACTAGCGGGGCCCAGGGCCTGCTTATATCCCCGTTCTTAACCACACCCAACACACACACACACACACGTGATTGGTTTATTTACAAACAGCTCCCTCCATTGGTTCCTTTTAGGATCTGGGCTGGCCGATTGGCTAGTTCTTGGATCCTCCGCTTTTATTGTCTTAGGATGTGAAGCTTAGCCTGTCCGCATGGCCATGTGCAAGCCCGACCGAGTGTGTGGTCTCCCTTGGTACACAACACTGCCTTTCTCCCCAAAGCAGCTTACACCGTTCTTTCCTCCTCTCCTTTATCCTCACAACCACCCTGTGGGGTAGGTTGGGCTGCAAATGTGTGACTTCCCGGGGGCAGGGGGATTCGAACCTGGGTCTTCGCTGTACAGGGCGGGGGTCCTCCTCCGAGGATGGGGGATTCCGAGACGCAGCAGATGTTCCTTTCTGTCGATGGTTTCAGAGGGTCCCTCAATGGTTTCGTTTCTTTTGCAGGGCACAGTTGTCCACCCCGTGCGGCGCTGCTCTCGGAACTGGCCTTTCCCAGCCTGCCCCTTCCTTTCCCATAATTCCTTCTGGGCGGCAGCAGTGATGGAGGAAAACACTGTCAAGTCACTCACAGCGGACTTGTGACAACTCCGTAGGGTTTTCAAGGCAAGGGATGTTCAGAGGTGGTTTGCCATCGCCTGCCCCTTCCTCCCAGCTCTGGTATTCCAAGGAGGTCTCCCATCCATGTACTAACCAGGGCCAACCCTGCTTAGCTTCTGAGAGCTGATGGAATTCGGGCTAGGCTGGGCCATCCAGGTCAGGCCTGGGCAGCAGGCAGGGTCTCGAATCAGATGCGATTCTTTCCGACGGTTGTATTGAGTTTCGCTTTCTCCAGGCCCGCGATTGATGCAGCGGCACGCTCGGTACACCCTGCGCCTCCGTGCTTATCTAATCGTTAATGAGTAGATTTTAGTACAAGTAGTTAAGAGGCAGAAGACAAGAACGTAACAGTAGAGGCAAAACAGGAGGATCGTTGGGAAGGACAAGCTGACTAGCAGGCGCCAGTTGATAAGAGACGAGCCGGCCCGGGGCTGTCTCAGGCGGGCGATCTGTCTCTTGGCTTCCCGCAAGGATCCGTTCTCAGCTCTGCCCATCTCTGTAGTCATAAGCAAGAAGAAGAAGAGGAGGAGGAGGAGGAGGAGGAGGAGGAGATTGGATTTATACCCCACCCTTTACTACTTGAAGGAGTCTCAGAGCAGCTTACAAACTCCTTTCCCTTCCCCTCCCCACAACAGACACCCTCTGAGGTAGGTGGGGCTGAGAGAGCTCTCTCGAGGACTGCTCTTGAGAGAACAGCTCTGAGAGAACTTGTGACTGACCCAAGGTCACTCTAGCAACCGCATGTGGAGGAGTGGGGAATCAAACCCAGTTCTCTCAGATCAGAGTCTGTGCTCCTGCCCACTACACCAAACTGGCTCTCTTTGCTCTCAGCCCGGAATAGCCCGTTTGTGGGTTCTCAGGGGCCCCTTCATTATCCAGACCGATTTTGGAGATGTGAATGTCTTTTCCCACAAAAATTGACTTCCTTAAGGATGGTAGGCCTTCTCCCTTGTGGCCTCTGGGCTCTGGAACTCCCTGCCACTGGAGACCCCAGTTTAGACTTTCAGTGGTGCCTTAGAGCTTGTTCGAGGGCTGCTGCTTGTTGATCCTCGCTTGTTTAATTTGCTGGTGTTCATTATATCACTTGAAGATGCTGATTGTTTTTGTGGTTTGTTTGTTTCTTTGTTTGCCAGTGGAGGGCTTTTGAAGTAGGGGGATTGTATTTGATAAACGAAGAACTTCAATGTAGAACAGCAGGTGCTTTCTCACCATAAATGGTTTGACGGTTATGGAGATCACGTCATGGCCAGCTGTGTTGTACCTCGGTGGTCAAGCACAGGTTGGGCATTCCGTAGGTCCTCCTCCTCTCAGTCCCTGGAGTCTCCAGTTCCAAGGGTCTCCACAATGTTGGGAACAACCTGGTCCTGGACGAGAAAGGCCCCAAAGAGCTGGAGCTGGTTGGAGAACATCTTTGTGGTCTTCATGGACCAAGCATCTGACTTAATATAGGGCTGCTTCTTTGTGCTGAGCTGTTGCATATAAGATCAAAGACAAAATGTTCACATTAAGAGTTTAAGAAGAGCCCTGCTGGATCAGGCCAGTGGTCCATTGAGTCCATCACCTTCTTTCACACAACAGCCTACCAGTTGCCGTGGAGGATCAACAAAGAGACCATAACAAGAGCTCTGTGGATCGGACCAGTCGGGGTCCATCTAGTTCAGCGTCATGTCTCACACAGAGGCCAATCAGTCCCTCTGGAGGGCCAACAACAGGGCATGGAGGCCGAGGCCTTCCCCTGATAAGACACATAAGAAGAGCCCTGCTGGATCAGAGCAGTGAGGGTCCATCTAGTCCAGCATCCTGTCTCAGACAGCGGGCAACCAGTTCCTCTGGAGGGCCAATAACAGGGCAGAGAGGCCGAGGTCTTCCCCTGAGAAGAACGTCAGAAGAGCCCTGCTGGACGAGGTCAGTAGCCAACCAGTTCCTCTGGAGGGCCAGCAACAGGGTATAGAGAGCAAGGCCTTCATAAAAACATCAGAAGAGCCCTGCTGGATCAGACCAGTGGTCATCCAGTCCAGCATCCTGTCTCACACAGTGGCCAGCCAGTTCCTCTGGAGGGCCAACAACAGAGTATAGAGACCAAGGCCTTCATAAGAACATCAGAAGAGCCCTGCTGGATCAGACCAGGGGCCCATCCAGTCCAGCATCCTGTCTCACGCAGTGGCCAATCAGTTCCCCTGGAGGTCCAACAAACAGGCAGGAGAAGCCAAGGTCTTCCCCTGATGTTGCCTCTGGTATTCAGAGGTTTGCTGCTGCCTGTGAATGTGGAGACTCCCTCTCGTCATCCTGGCTAGTAGCCACTGATAGACCTGTCCTCCATGAATCTGTCGAATCCCCTTTTAAAGCCATCCATACCTGTGGCCCTCACTACATCCTCCGGCAATGAATTCCACAATTCAATTACTCCTTGAGCAAAGGAGTATTAAATTGCCTCTCTCTCTTTTTGCGACTCGGAGATAACGTTTTTCCTTTGCTGAGCAGTGAACTCACAAAAGCTCCTAACCTGCCACAAATTTTGCTAGTCTTGAAGGTGCCACTAGACCTTTGCTCTTCCTTACTGCTAGAGGAAGATCCCCCTTCTCTTGTACCAATGGTACCTTACAACTCATGGGCCTGTTGTTTCCCAGTGCCACATTCTGAGTCTTCGACCATCCCTTGTGGTCCATGGTAAGTAGGTCGTCATTGCGCTGCCCTCAGAACTGTTCTTCCCGTTGCTATTCAGATATGGAAGAGGATTTCTCGTCGTGCAGAGAAAACAGAGAGAACGACTCCGTGTTCGGTGATGAATGTGGAACATCTATTGAAGGCTTGTCAAAGCTAATTTTTCGGGCATCTGTCTCTGGATTGTGACAAATGAATTTTCGTAAAGGTGGTGAGGACGTCACGGAGGATTCGGAGAGAGAGAGAGAGAAATAATTACAGCTGTATATTGATCTATCAATCTCTCCATAGATTCCTGTTCTCTTTCTTTCTTTTTTTTGGTTCGTTTGAACAAAGGGGAAAGGAAGCTACAGCATGTAATTTCTCCGGGTCCTACATCCCTGAAAAATAATTAGGCTCCGTTCAGCAGTCGGGCTCCCCTTCGCAAAGGCCCCGCGGCAGTCAAGGGAATAGCGGGAGCCAGCCAGACGGAAGCCTTTGGCGCTCATTTATTCTGCCCACCTTTTTGCTTTCCCGCCGCGTTCTTCCATGTTTGGAGAACTCAAGCTGTATTGTCGAGAAGCACAAACAGTTTGGTTTCATTAAGAGAAGGACTGGTTCAACTGAGTAAGCGCGGAACGACACGGGCAGGAAGGCGGAGTGCGGAAACTTCCCGAAGGAAATGCCACAGTTCAAGACCTTAGCATCTGTGCAGCACTCCCCAGGTTGAGAGAAATCCATTTGGGTCGGTTCTGACTATTGCCTGGGAACTGGGACCGTAGAACAGCAATGCCGTCGCATATCGTGGGCTGTTGCTCAGCCGTTTTGCTAACGCAGTCGTTCCGAGGATTGTCCTGTGCGGGGCAAGATGACCTAGGAGGTAAATGATCGTAACTGCACGGCAGGCATGTAACATTCAGAAAAGCTCTGGAACTTCCTCCCCAGGGAGTCTCATCTGTCCCCCTTCTGGTGCCAAGTTCCGCCAGTGTGTGAAAACTTCGTAATTTTTGTTTGGCATTCCCTCCATGATCCTTCCTGCCTAGTGTCTTAATGGTTGTTTTTATGTTTTTGTGTGTATTTTAGATCTGGTTTTAAAGGGCTATGGCTCACTGGCAGAGCATCTGCTTGGCATGCAGAAAGTCCCAGGTTCAATCCCCGGCACCTCCAGTTAACAAGGACCAGGCAGGAGGTGATGAGAAAGACCTCAGCCTGATTCTCTGGCTCACTGGCAGAGCATTTGCTTGGCATGCAGAAGGTCCCAGGTTCAATCCCCGGCACCTCCAGTTAAAAGGACCAGCAGGAAGTGATCGGAAAGGTCTGAGCCTGAGGCCCTGGCTCACTGGCAGAGCATCTGCTTGGCATGCAGAAGGTCCCAGGTTCAATCCCCGGCATTTCCAGTTAAAAGGACCGGGCAGGAGGTGATGGGAAAGACCTCCGCCTGAGGCCCTGGAGAGCTGCTGCCAGTCTGAGTAGACAATACCAAGCTTGGTGGACCAAGGGTCCAATTCAGTCGAGGGCAGCTTCATATGTCTTTTTTGTTGTTGTTAGTGTGAGTGGTTTTTATAACATGGTTCCGTTATGTATGTTTTAATTCGATAGCTGTTTTTATTCGATAGCTGCCTCGGGGGCCTTTATGAAGGCAGAGAGGCAGGGTATAAATTGTGTAAGATAAATCAAATAAAATATACGCTATAAATCCAAAGCAGTTTCCTACCATGTTGGCTGTTATAGCCCCCCCCGACTCCCAAGAATCCTGGGAAATACATTTAGGCAACACTGCTGAAAATCCCACCCGCGGTCACAGAAGCCCAGTTCCCAGGCGACGGAGAACAATGATAAAACCAGCTCCAAATCTGGAATATGCCTTTAGGGAACCCACTTTATCTCGTGTGCCTCGGTTCCTCCAGTGTGCAGGGGAGAGGAAAGGGAAACGCCGTGTTCCCTCCGGCCAGCTTCATCCACGATTCAGGGCTTGTAAGCAGCCGGATGTTTGCGGGCTTTTTTAAAAGCTGCCTTCTAAAAGATTGAGAGGCCGCCGTGTGAAATTGATGCTGTAAAATGCTGTCGTTTGAATGCATTAAAAGTAAACATGGATGCTCTCCGCTGGGCAATAATGGCCAACGAGTCCGGCGGTCGCGCCTGCTGTGTCTCTCTCAGCTGTAACCTTTCGGCTGTAAAAAATGGTTAAAGACGGGATTGTGCTGAAGTCCATTTGGGGTACTGGGATTTTTTTCTGTCTGTTTCATTGTGCCGCTAAAACGCTGTACCGAGGAAGACACGCTCAGTTTATTTATTGACTTCGTTGATGCCCTGCTTTCTTCTCGATGGTACCTGAAGCAGCTGACATCCTTTTCTCCTCTGTTTTATCCTCACAATGACCCTGTGAGGTAAGTGAGGCTGAGATTGTCTGTGTCTGGCCCAAGGTTCCCCAGCGAGCTTCAATGGCAGAGTGAGGATTCGAACCTGGGTCTCTCGGTTCCTACTTCGACACTCGAACCGGTACGTTATGCCAGCTGCCTTACTTGCTTTTTTCGTCTCAGACGACCAGTGGCTTTTCTGCCAGGAGGGCATCATGACATCATAGCCGGTGCCCTCCTTTCCCAAACTATGTTTGTTGCTATTGATGAACAACCCGTTTTCTCAGTGAAACATTTGAATAGTATTGTCAGGTGCAGGGAGGCAGATGGTGACTGCTCTTGCAACTTGCGTGTATGGTTCTGTTCACCACACCTCAAAAAGGATGTTATAGCACTGGGAAAAGTGCAGAAAAGGGCAACTAGGACGATCAAAGGGTTGGGACACTTTCCCTGTGAAGAAAGGTTAAAGCGCTTGGAGCTCTTTAGCTTGGAGGAAAGATGGCTGAGGTTTACAAGATTATGCGTGGGATAGAGCGGGTAGAGAAAGAAGGACTTTTCTCCCTTTCTCACAACACAAGAACTCGTGGGCACTCATGGAAATTGCTGAGCGGTTGGGTTAGAACGGATGAAAGGAAGTCCTTCTTCACCCAAAGAGTGATTAACATGTGGAGTTCACTGCCACAGGAGGTGGTGGCAGCTACAAGCATGGACGGCTTCAAGAGGGAATTGGATAAGCGTATGGAGCACAGGTCCATCAGTGGCTATTAGATACAAGGTATAGATAGGAAATCTTGGTCTGGGGCAAGTGATGCTCTGTATTCTTGGTGTTTGGGGGGAGGCAACAGTGGGTTAGGGCTTCTAGTGTCCTGGTCCCATTAATGGACCTCCTGGTGGCACCTGGCATTTTTGGCCGCTGTGTGACACAGAGTGTTGAACTGGATGGACCATTGGCCTGATCCAACATTGACTTCCCTTATGTTCTTATGTTCTTATATGTTTGGGTTAAGTTCAGGGAGTTCGGACCTGCCCACTTGAAACAGTCTTTAGATTCATCATCCCAACTACACAAGCAGTTTGGTGGGGGGGGGAAGCTGTCCGGCACACCCCAAATGCATCCACCGCCTTCTCCAGCTCAAGTTCTCCAGCACAAGTTCTGCTCACGTGGCCCTTGCCGTTCACATGGTCCTTTTTCACAAGTGGTAGAACCGAACCACATGTTGTAGCCGGTGTAAAAAGCTGGATGCATGAAGCTGCCTTACACTGAATCAGACCCTTGGTCCCTCAAAGGCAGTATTGTCTACAGACTGGCAGCCGCCCTCCAGAGTCACAGGCAGAGAGGTCTTTCCCATCGCCTCCTGCCTAGTCCTTTTAACGGGAGATGCCGGGGATTGAACCTGGGACCTCCTGCATGCCAAGCAGATGCTCTCCCACTGAGCCATGGCACCTCCCCTCAAAAATATACCATGTCAACCACCGCCATTCACATGGCTACATCAGAGAGATTGATTCTGGTACTTACGCACAGATCTTTTGTGTTCCAAGGTCCATATCTCTGAGCATTTGGGCGTCAGAGACCAAAGGGATGGCCAAGCTGAGCGAACCCTGGGGTTCCCCCATCCTCATTGTCCTCACTTGTAAGTTCCTGTTTCTTTGGGGGGGGGTGTTCTGCTCAGCATGTGTTATGCTCCCTCTAGTGGTCGCTTCGATATTACATCACTGTCTGTCCAGCATAAAAACAGAGATATGCGGAACATAAACTGGTGTAAGATTGAATTCACCAGTAGAAGGAAGAAAACATGGAACAGGAAAAAAACACACCAAGAAACAGGACCTTTCAAGCAAGGTAATGAGAATGTGGAAAGGCCTCCTGTAAGTTTTTTGGATTCAAGCAGCTAACTAACTGTAATGGGATGTTTGTCTCTGGCTTTGCCCTGCTTATGAGCATCCCAAGAGAGATCTAGCTCGATGGTGGACGTGGAAACTGGGGTACAGGTAGTCAAAACCAACAAGACATTCCGTGTTCTTATACTGATCCTTGTTGCTGTGATGTCTGGGCTGTGTTTTATTTATATCTCTTTGTATTTGTGTTAGAATTTAGAGGGCATTGATTTGTGGTACGAGGCTTGTGCGTTATGTGTTATATCAGAAATATAATCAATCCTAGGTTTAATAGACTGTATTTCTCTTTACCTCCCACATCTTAAAATGCCCCTGGCATCAGTGCGGCTGTGAACTTCCTAAATCATTTGTGCCTTGAAAGGAGGCAACACCCCTTGATATACGTATTTTTTTAAAAAAAAATTGCACAGGACGTGTGATCTGCTCTGACCGTTTCCTTGATTGAATAATCTTCTGAGCGGGATGGCGGGGCGGGCTGCAGTTCCTCCGGGACCGCGTATTCCTGTTGGTGTCCCGATGAAGCTATCAGAAAGCAGGAGGTGCCTGGAGATGAGGTGTACCCCTGGGAGCGTGTTTAATCCCACCTCTGGCCGAGTTCAGGTCTTTTGGAATCCTCACCAGCATTTATCCTTTTTTATCTAAGTGAAACGTGTGCCGGGCTGATAAAGAACTGCCGGATGTAGTACAGATTGCTAGCTTAAACGAACCCTGGTATCAGATCTCTCACCAGACCAAAGTGGCATTTTTCAGCGCGGGGGTGGGATGCGTAGCGCATTTAAAACCATGCCTGCTCGATTTGCTGAGAGTCCTGTGTTTGCAGGGGATGTGGTGACTATGTGGTGACTTAGTGGGAGGGCCTCTGCTTTGGATACAGAAAATCCCTGGTTCAGTCCCAGGCATATCCAGTTGGAAGGACTGGTAGTAGTTGACTGTTGGCTCCAGCGGCACCTGAGATGCGTCATCCACACTGAGGCACAAAATGCTCTGCGTGTCCCCTCTGCTAGTGGCTCTGTGGCAGGGCATCTGCTTGGCACGCAGAAGGTCCCCGGTTCAATCCCCGGCATCTCCAGTTAAAAAAGGGATTGGGCAGTAGGTTTCTTGGAGAGCGGCTGCCGGTCTGAGTAGGCAACCCTGACCTTGATAGACCAAGGGTCTGACTCAGTATAAAGCAGACATTTAGGGAAGCTTTATAGCACAGTGGAAGAGCCTCTGCTTTGAATGCAGAAGGTCCCAAGTTCAATCCCAGGTATTTCTGGTTAGAAGGACCAGACAATGGGTGATGTGAAAGACCTTCAACTCGAGACCCTGGAGAGCGGCTGCCAGTCTGAGCAGGCAATACTGACTGCGATGGACCAATGGCCGGACTCAGTACAAGGCAGTTGCATGAGCCATTGCCCCCTGCTAGAGGCTCAGCGATGCCTACCTTTGCTCTCCCGGTAGATGCCCCTTGGGTCGTTCCTGATACACAACTGGTAGGCAGCATTCTGCTTAGCCGGTTATGAACTGTGTAGCCCAGAACTATGCTTAAAAAGTCCAGCTGCCTGCAGAAGAGAGGACTTGCACAATGGAAGTTCTTTTTATTTCTTGGCACGACGCACTGCATTTTTCTTTCCTGGACGTCTTTCCCGGGCCTGCAGTGTGAACTGAGGTTGCCATCAGAGTTAATTAGAAGGAAGATTTGGGGGTAAAAATGGGCTGTTCACATCAAAGCGGAAGAGCGCTCCAAAGCTGCAGGCAGGCTTATTGAAATTCATGTTGTTATTTGTCGAGTCCGTGGCTCATTTGTTTGTTCAGGATGCGCTACTGTGATTTCAGTGCCGTTTAAACCCCCTTTGTGCTAGAAACGCCGTTTCCGCTGTGCCAGTTTAGGCAAGAGGCAGCCCGAGGGCTGCCGCATGGAGGAAATTCAGCAAGGGAGCTGTTTGTGCCACTTTAATACTACCGCCCCCATGATGCAGTCCGATGCCCAGTACTTAAATGTGTTTGGCTAGCCCGAGGACCACAAAAACCATGACTCATAGTAGCTGCAGGGGTTGAAAATCCATGACTGAGCCTCAGAATTTTTTTTTTGTCCTTTCTTTCGGCAGCTAAATATCTGCTGCCCTGTTTCAGAATAGGGCCCTGGCATGCAGTAGGGAGTTAATCCTTTCCCCTCTGCTGTTTGCCCACCCTCAAAATGCCCCACCTTGTTGCTGCTACTAAGAAAAGGTGAGGCTGAGAAAATAGTGCACAAGGTAATATTAAGAAATCCTCCCCTAGCAATGGCCCCAATCCATCATGAATCCCTAAAAGTGGTATTTGTTGGAGCAGGGCAAAGATTTCACCTCCCCCCGCCCGGTATGAACCTGATCCAAACCAGATACCATAATCTATAGAGAGCCAGTTTGGTGTAGTTGTAAAGTGCACAGACTCTAATCTGGGAGAACCAGGTTTGATTCCCCATTCCTCCACTTGCACCTGGCTGGATGACTTTGGACAAGCCGTAGTTCTGATAAGAGCTGTCCTTGAAAAAGAGCAGTTTCTGTCAAGAGCTCTCTCAGCCCCACCTACCTCACAGGGTGTCTGTTGTGGGAGGGAAAGGCAAAGAAGTTCGTAGGCCGCTCTGAGACCTCTTTGGGTAGTGAAGGGCGGGATATAAATCCAATCTCCTCTTCTCTTCTTCTTCTCTCTGAAACTATAGTAATGAAAGAATCCAGCTGTCAGTCCATCTGTTTTTTATTTGTTTATTTTGTTTTCTGTGAGTATTGTGTGTGTGTGCGCGCATGTGCGCTTGTGTGCCGAGAAGTCATGGTGACTTCTGGCAACCCCGAGTGGGGTTAGGACCAGTGTTCCCTCTAAGCCAAGTTAGTGTGAGCCAGCTCACAGTTTTTTAGTCTCCGGCTCACAGATTTTTGTCTTCGCTCAGGAAGGAGGGCTCCAGGGCAAAACCTAAACTATGCAGTAGCCAAATCGCTCACTCACAGCTGTAATGCCAGTAGCTCACAAAGTAGGATTTTTGCTCACAAGACTCCACAGCTTAGTGGGAGCATTGCAGCCAGTGTTCCCTCTAAGCTGAGTTAGTGTGAGGTAGCTCACAGTTTTGTAGCCTCCAGCTCACACATTTTTAAGAGCATAAGGCAAGCCATGTTGGATCAGGCCAATGGCCCATCTAGTCCAACACTCTGTGTCACACAGTGGCCAAAACCCAGGTGCCATCAGGAGGTCCACCAGCGGGGCCAGAACTCCAGAAGCCCTCCCACTCTTGCCCCCCAGGTACCAAGAAGACAGAGCATCCCTGCCCCAGACAGAAGAACATAAGCAAAGCCATGTTGGATCAGGCCAATGGCCCCTCCAGTCCAACACTCTGTGTCACGCAGTGGCCAAAACCCAAGGGCTATCAGGAGGTCCACCAGCGGATGATATTAAAAAGATCACATTTCTTTGTCCTGTAGCAAAGTAGTCTTTACAAAGGGCTATTGGATCTTCCACCAACGCGAGAATAGTGGTAACAGCCCAGTACCTGAACTGGGAGTCCTAACTTCTGTTACACGTGTATAACCCCTAAAACGGATTAAAGTCCCATTACCTTGCACATAAAGGGTGGAGAAAGACAGGAGCATCCTTTTATTACTTTGCTAGGTCATGTGGAAATATTAATCTCCCCCCTTCTGTTCATAATATTAACAGAGGTTTATTTTGTCGAAGGCTTTCACGGCCGGAGTTCATTAGTTGCTGTAGATTTTCCAGGGTGTCTGGCCGTGGTCTTGGCATTGTAGGACCTGACGTTTCGCTAGCAGCTGTGGCTGGCATCCTCAGAGGTATAACACAGAAAGATGGAGTACTCTCTGTGTCAAGGTGAGCAGAAAAACTCACAGAGAGTCCTCCATCTTTCTGTGTTATACCTCTGAGGATGCCTGTCACAGCTACTGGCGAAACGTCAGGTCCTACAATGCCAAGACCACGGCCAGACAACCTGGAAAATCTATAGCAACTAAAGAGGTTTATTTGTTTGACTGATTGATCAATCGATCGATTTGTACCCCGGCCTCCCCGCCAAGGCACGCTCAGGGCGGCTTACATAAAAATAGCAACAGATAAAACAACAATATAAATGTCAGCATAAAACTCAGCATAGTTACTAAAAACAGCTTGTATGTCAATGGCGGTACAATAATAGCAGAGTACAGTCAGCGATAGATTTCCCTGTTGGCAAGTTCAGGCCGGATGATGATATTGGGCACAGGGTTTTTGCTAATTAGGTGCGGCTCCTTACCTGAAGGTCTGGTGGAAGAGCTCTGTCTTGCAGGCCCTGTGAAACTGTAGAAGGTCCCGCAGGGCCCTGATCTCTTCCGGGAGCTCATTCCACCAGGTTGGACCCACCACTGAGAAGGCCCTGGCCCCGGTCGACGCCAGCCTGGTATCCTTAGGGCCAGGGAGACCCAAGCGATTTTGAGATTTTGCTACTGTACTACTATTAAGTATATTCTGTTGCCAAGTGGGAGAGGCATGACAAGACTGGAGACCAAGAATTGAAAATAAATGGGGGGAGACGGAGAAAAATTACACGGAGGGAGGGAGAAATTAATGAGAAAAGTGTGGAAAAGAGGGAGAGAAGTTAAGGAAAGGGGAGGGAAATGTTTTATCTTGCTTCGGCACTCTAGAAGAAGACGAAGAAGAGTTTGTTTTATACCCCGCTCTCCACTACTTAGACCCCTGTGGATTTGTTGGATTGGATCCTGGGCATTGTGGTGCCTTTGTTGGCAAGAGAAACAGGGGGGATGCCTTTATTGAAATGTCACACATTAGGGAGACTATCACGAGGACGCATCTTTTAAATCACCTGCAAGAGGCTCTGCACACACGGTGCATTCTGGAAGGTTTGAGCATCTTGATAAATGCCAAACTATCGCCCTGGGAGGCGTTTGGGGTCTGGATTTGCATTTCTGCCTCTCTGCCTGTTTGCGAAGCATTCAAATCGACTCGATTGCAGGAGGCGGAATCCAGGGTGGGACTGGCCATTATGCTAAGTGCTTTGTAGAGCAGGGGCCCGGCCTGTGGCTTTAATTATCCGCAAATTGGTGCGATGCTTTGTATCGGCTGCAAGGTACTATCCACAGGCTGTTAAAGCAGTAATTCAGACCTGCCTTCTGCTAGGAACTCATCAGTCGGTTTATGGAAAGCCTCTGCACTCCTGTACGTACAACAGATGTGCTTTGAGGGGATATGCCTACACCTGGGGGGTCAAGATTCTGTTCTGTCTCTACCTGCATCTGCAACCTAGGGCTTTCTCGCACCGGGTCCTTTCTGCAGTTCTGCTTCTTAATTGCACGTGTCTTTCCTTTGCCAGTTGTCATTCTCCCAGCGCTTTCCCCCTCCCTGAGTTTTTCCAGTCCCACCACCTTTGGTCTGGAGAAAACAGAGGAAAAACTCAAAGAAAAACCAGGAGAACAACACTTCATGTGTGTGTGTGGGGGGTTGGAAACATGTGCCTTGAAGAAGATGAGCTGCAGCAAAAACACGGTGCAAAAAAGCCCCTAACGATGCCACAGAAACTTGGCGACAAGGAAGGCTGCTCTTCACGAGTTCCTGAGCATGTGGTTGGTGCTGATGTTGACTCGGGGCTGATGCGCTTGATGCAAGGTTGATCCTCTCTCTTGGTGCATTGCTCGTACACTGATGTATTGTACGTACAGGGTTGTTTTTGTGGCTTCGGGCTTCGCAGGATGGGGATAAATTGGTTCCACTCTGCGGAGTTGTTGCGAGGACTGCTGAGATGTATGTACGTCAAAGTGGTGTGACTTGTGGTCTTCTCCACCTTTGCCTGAGACCCCAGAAAGATGCTGCCGGTCAGAGCAGACAATATTTATTGAAAACATTTTAATACTGCCTTTCAACCCAATCAGAACGCGCAAGGCAGCGAACAGTAAAACATTTAAACCATTAAACAATACTGACCTTGACAGACCAAGGGTAGGACTCGGGAGAAGGCCAACTTCATTCAGGGAGGGACCGTGGCTCTGTGATAGAGCATCTGCTTGGCTTGCAGAAAGTCCCAGGTTCTTTTTTTTTTTTTAATACTGCCCTTAAAGGCAGATTTTTATTTATTTTTATAACAAACTACAACTAAACAGAATAACACAATACAACACATTGCAGTACAATACAATATAACAACACTAAAAACATAACACACAAAACTAATCCACACACATAAAACACAAAGGGGGGTTATTTAGTTCCAATTGTATATCATATTTAAAGCACTTTGTCATTCAACATAATATTACCCTTTACGTGAGTATCTCTTATATCAAACCATCTGTTTCATCTCTGTTTTTTTATCTTTTCTTTAATCAGTTCTTTACCCTCTCCTCCATTTAGTTTGTACCAGTCATAGAAACGTTTCCAAGTGTTCTGAAAAGTGGAATCTGAATGTCCTTTCATACTCAGAGACGGCTTATCCATCTCCGCCGCCTCAAATACCTTTAAAATAAATTCTTGTCTTGTTGGTACTTGGGTGGTTCTCCAGTATTTTGCATACAAAATTCTGGCAGCAGTTGCCAAGTATATTAACAAGTAGCGGTCATCTCTATTTACCTCCTTAGGTAAGATACCTAACAACAGTACTTCTGGCTTAAAAGGAATTTTACTCCCTAAGATCTTCTGTATCAGTCTGTGCACCATATCCAATAGCTTTTAATAATGCTACATGACCACCATATATGGTTCAATCCCCGGCATCTCCAGTTAAAAGGACCAGGTGATGTGAATGACCTCTGCCTGAGACAATGGAGAGCGACTGCCAGTCTGAGTAGACAACACCGAGCCGGAGAGACCAAGGGTCTGACTCAGCAGAAAACTAGCCGTCACTTAGGGGAGGGGCTGTGGCTCAGTAGTAGAGCACCTGTTTTCCACACAGAAGAGATACAGGATGTGACATTTGTTGAACCTTCGGAAACAAACACTGTTTGCGAAAAGCTTGATGAGAATGGTGTGCCCCACAAAGATGGTGCTTGCCTTTCAAAGCTATGTGGAAATTTTCATAACGCAATAAAACCTGGGGAGGAGCAGAGCATCTCCTCTGTATTCAGAAGGTCCCGGGTTCGATCCCTGGCAGCGTCTCGGTTTAAAAGGATCAGGTAGCAGGTGATGTCAAAACCCTCTTCCTTTTTTTTTTTTTTTGACCCCCAAAGGGGAATTTTTTATTTGCATTTCTATAAAACTACAACAGAAAATGGGGAGGGAAAATTCTACAATCTAAAGGAGAAAGTAAAAAGAACCTAAATAAAAACCCAAGTGTGGAGGTTGTACAATGCCTATAAAATAGTTGTTACTCTTATTCAGTTACTTTGAAACATGAAGAGTGCCCGCCAATCATCGCTTCTGTTGACAAAAACCAGCTTATCAGACTAGACAAAAAGTAATTCCAAAGCTAAAACACACATAAACACAGCCCTTAAGGAAAATTGGCCTCTCCGTTTACGCTTTTACGCTTTGCTCCCCGCCCCCCATTGGCCAAATATTTAAAACCAATGTTCCCTCAGCTAGAACATTACAACAATTTATCTTCCTCCGTCTTAGATATATTTTCTTTTTCCATTTAGCTTTTATAAATCCGGATCTGTCCATTCATGATGTAAACCAAGTTCCTTTTTCCAGGGACATCTTTGCTTCCTTAAGCGTCTTGAATCATAAGAGGTCTTCATTTTGTTGCATTAAAAGCACGTTCATTGGAGACTCCAGCCTTTCTCTTAGCAAGCAGATCTCGTGAAGTTGGGGTAGCGAACCCTTTACTAAAAAAAAACAAAAAAACCAACGCTTTACTATCCGCTTCCCCGTCCAACCGCAGGAAAACTAAACTTTAGAATCTCCTTACCGTCCATAAGTCTCTATGATCAAAAATGCACACCAAACACTGTCCCTTTAAAAGTACAGCCGCTTTTAGTGCAGATCCAGGTCGCTACTCCACTTTAGCCATCAGGGGACCCACAATTTACTTTGAAGACAGAGTCTATGGTTAGGTCACATGACCTCGCTTTCCACTGTTCTTCTTCTGGAAGAAAGCATGGGTCCCGCCTCCCTCTTTGCCTCTTGTCGCCATCTTTTGGGGATGTTTACATTAGCCGAGAACAAACACCAAAGTCTCCAAGGTCTGTTTAAATGCTCGATTTTCTTTCAGAAAAGCTCTCCGCTACCTTCCATCGCTGCAATTTGATCAGTCCCTCCAATCGTGCTTTTGCATTCGCTTAAGCGTTGGGAGAGAGGGCGTCCCTCCCCCCCTCTGCTTATAGTAGGGGGACTTCACATCTAGGCTTTGGT
Source organism: Gekko gecko (assembly GCA_029375565.1). NCBI lineage: Eukaryota > Metazoa > Chordata > Lepidosauria > Squamata > Gekkonidae > Gekko > Gekko gecko. The sequence goes on along the minus strand of JAPDNY010000017.1, from coordinate 12,875,171 downwards.
GTCTCGTTTCAACGAAAACTCACTCATCGGTCCTTGAATCAATACAACAGGTTCTGAGACGGCCCCTGGGATCACACCAAGCAGAGAAAATCACTAAACCTCCAAGTGCTTGTTCTGGTCAGCAGCTCTGGTACTATGCGGTCGCATAGCGGCAGGACTGTCGGGGCGGAGGAGTGCCTCAATTCCCCAGCATCACGCTGGCAAAGAGGCCACCCTCGAAAGCCCCATGGCTAGGAGCCTTTCCCAAAAGATGATCGCCCCCCCAGACCGCCGGTGAGCAGATCGTGCCCCTGGAGTGACCAGGAGGCACGTCTGCTTGTGAGTCGCCATAGACCAGAAGCCCCAATCAAAACCCTCTTCCTGAGACTGTGAAGAGCCGCTGCCACTCAGAGCGGACAATTCCGACCTTGATAGACCAAGGATCTGACTCAGCAGATGGCAGCAAGATTTGTGAAGGCTGAAGGCTGGACACGGGCCCTTCCGCCACCCCCTTTTACCATGTCAGCACTCGTGTTTAGTAACTGTCCTTTGTGAGGCAGAAGGTCTTCAGGTTTTCAGTTGTCCTTCGTTCTGTCAAGACCCCAACCGCTATATGAAGCTGACTTCTATCTGAGCAGCTGATTAGACTACAGTCAGTTTGTTTTTATTTTCTGTAGAGGAGAACGATTTTCAAAAAATATATGTATACACTGAGGGAAGGGGCCTGGAATTGCACCGGGGGGGGGGGATCAGGTCACCACAGCCCCTCCCACACACATCCCAGATCCCTGGCTTAGGCTTCGGACCCAAGAAACCCGAGTAAAGTCACCAGCAACTGACAGATTTGGGCAGCTGGTTCAAAATGACAATACGGCCCTGTGAATTCCTGTCAGGGACTGTAAAAAAGAAAGGTAGATTTGAGTCCACCAGCAGCTTAGAAAACAGGGCCTCTGAGGCGGGGGGGGCAGCAGACCCATTTGGCCCGTGCCTCACGGTCTTGGGGGGCCTCAAATTTACACTTTCAACATTAAATCACAAGTTAAGTAAAAAACGGGAACATTTATTATGAGGCCTTGCAATATTCTTTTTCTTGTTGTATTAAATGTGAGTGTATAGAAAAAATATTTCTCTGATTCATTGATTAAACTCAAATGGTTGAGCTGGGAACAGACCCCCATAAAACCTTCACACCTGACCAGATGGCAAGCACAAATGGCAAGCCTGGTTCTACATTTCAAAGGACACTTTGACACTTTAAGGGGACAGCGTAGACATTCAGTCTCTCTCCCACACTTCAAAGCCTAGTTTACGTGACCCATCGCATGTAAGCCATGGTGGGCAGTTGCAA